>JBBPBO010000002.1:1397330-1423482 GCA_037974295.1 Cicer cuneatum | reverse complement strand
ACACACTGACACGTAGATACCGATAGTAATATTTGAAAAAATAAAAGTGATTAAATAGAATTGCACATACACATTGACACATGTTAGGCATTGGACATGCCTTCAATTTGAAGTGTTTGAACATAGACTTGTATTGTATGAATTGAGGAATATTTGGATTTGTTGCATTTTTTTAGTAAATTATTGTTTGTGGTGTGAGAAAATAGCAAGGAATGTTTTGTGGTTTCTAACCAACATGCATGATGCATGTGATGTGATTTTTGTGTACTATTGATGGTTATTGGTTGTAAAGTTTCATCCTATGAAGCAATGACACAATGAATGTCGGACAACTGACACTTGGACACGGATAATAATTTAAGAGAATGGAAGTAATTGAATGTAATCATATATGTCGGTGTCAACACACTGACACACCTTCGGTCTGAAGTATTGTACTTTATAGTTTTAGACTTTTAGTGTGTGTTGGTGGTTAGGAAAGTCGCGTCTTATGAGTTGTAACATATACTAGTATTATTTTATGTAAAAGGTGTATATGAAGCTCTGGAATTGAGGGATGGAGGCTCAGACTACCTTGGAAAAGGTGTTCTCAAGGTACTTGATAGTTGATTTTTTTTAACATTGATGTATTTAGAAGTGGTTTTCTAATATTGGGACGAATGGTGAATTTCTTTTTAAAATGTCAGTATCTGTTGAATAGGCTATTTTATTTGGTCCACTTTACAAACCCTTTTTGAAATATTTTTCAATACTAGTAACTTTAGTTTTAAGTGTTGTCAAATAGCCGCGATAGCAAAGCGAAATTTGAACAAATCACGATACGCTGTTTAGTACCAAGTGTTGTCAAATAGACGCAATTGTGGCGCTATAACACTATAGCATAGTGAAATTTAAACAAACCACTATTTATTGCGATCCCCAATTGACAATGCTATTTAGTTTGTTTTGGGAGGGGTGTTGGTTTTCCTCTTATTTTTTTTATAATGAATTGGATAGGAGCTGATAATAATATAATAAATTTCTCTTGGCGTAGGCTGTGGGGAATGTGAATACAATTATAGCACCTGCTCTGATTGGCAAGGTATTGTGCAGCTATATTATTAGGTTATGTGGCATATTGTTTTTAAATCATGTTTTTAGTTTGTGACTGATTATGTTCTATCATTTGATATTTGCGTTTACAGGACCCAACCAAGCAGACTGAAATTGACAATTTTATGGTACAGCAGCTTGATGGAACCGTTAATGAGTGGGGATGGTGCAAGCAGAAGGTATAACTATATGATTTCTTTTGCTTATTTCCTGTGGCTGCTTTTTTGGAGACTGTAATAGCCATTCATTTTATGCTGATTGGGTTCCGACAATCTTGAAATTTTCAGCTTGGAGCCAATGCTATTTTGGCCGTGTCACTTGTGATCTGTAAAGCCGGTGCTTTTGCGAAGAAAATTCCCCTGTACAAGGTAATAAGGTTTCAGTAACATTAGTTTCAATTTGGTTAACTTATGTTCTCATCATGTCATGGATTGATTTGGAATATTTTTGAAAATATTTCAGCATATTGCCAATCTAGCTGGGAACAAGACTTTGGTATTGCCTGTACCTTCATTCAATGTTATCAATGGAGGTTCACATGCAGGAAATAAGCTTGCAATGCAGGTAAAATCTATCTAATATTATTTGTGAATTGAATAATAGGGTTGTTTTTTTATCAAAATATTCATCGTTCTGTCTCTTATATAGGAATTTATGATTCTCCCTGTTGGGGCATCTTCTTTTAAAGAAGCAATGAAAATGGGTGTAGAAGTATACCATCATCTGAAGGTTAATGTCTTTTTTGCCCAACTTGCTTTAGAAAATAAATAAATTTGTATGACAGGAAAGAAATCTTTTTACTTATTAGTGTCATGAATTAAGATATTGTATTTCCTTACAGGCTGTGATTAAAAAGAAGTATGGACAAGATGCTACTAATGTTGGTGATGAAGGTGGCTTTGCTCCTAATATCCAGGTCTTTACGCGCGCATCTTTTCGTTTTTGTGATCTAAGTGTTACTTAAATATAGTCCATGGTTTGATTTCTCGCAATTAGTGAACTCATTTATTGTTTTTGCATAGTGGGATTTTTTGTAGCTTGATAATCCAAATGTGACTAAAAAAGTATTTATTTCTGCTGTTACTCTACATTCTATAACAAAAATTAACTACCTTTACTCTACTTTCTGCTTCTTTGCATTTTCAGGTTGCCAAAATGCAGTTTTTAATTTTTACATGTTATCTAATTAATTTATAGGAAAACAAAGAAGGACTTGAGCTTCTGAAGACTGCCATTGCAAAAGCTGGTTATACTGGAAAGGTTGAATACTAATCCGCTGAATCTGACTTAGCATCTTAATACATATATGACTGATTCATTTGTATCTGTACAGGTTGTAATTGGTATGGATGTTGCTGCTTCAGAATTTTATGATAACAAGGACAAAACATATGACTTGAATTTTAAGGAAGAGGTGGACAGTTTATAATATTTTTCCAAAAGTTTCTTCATTTTTATTCCTTTGTTGAGATATATTTCTTTGTCAAATGCTTTAACTAGATAACTGACTACCTTATTGCAGAATAATGATGGATCAGAGAAAATCTCAGGAGACAGCTTAACGAATGTGTACAAGTTATTTGTGTCAGATTACCCAATTGTGTCGATTGAGGATCCATTTGATCAGGATGACTGGGAACACTATGCAAAATTAACGTCTGAAATTGGTCAGCAAGTACAGATCGTTGGTGACGATCTCCTCGTTACCAACCCTAAGGTATGCTTTATTAACTTCAAATTTGGTAGTTATGTTTTACAAACATGTAGCCATTTGGGATTTAATTTTAACATTATTGGCTCCTTAGCGTGTGGAGAAGGCTATTAAGGAGAAGTCTTGCAATGCCCTATTATTGAAGGTAAATTAGCTTTTGCCTGATTTTTTATTTGTTAGAGGATCAAGAGTTATCTCTTAATTAACTATCCTTTTAATTCTCTATCAAATCTGATGAGAATATTTTTTTACTATCTTCGATAGGTGAATCAAATTGGTAGTGTAACTGAAAGTATTGAAGCTGTGAGAATGTCTAAGAAAGCTGGCTGGGGTGTCATGGCTAGTCACCGAAGGTATCGAACGTCCATTGTTTTCTCACTCAGTTCCCATTTTTGTTTTGTTTTATGAAGTTTCATACGTTCAAACTAATGTGTTATGTTTTGTGTTTTTGTAGTGGTGAAACTGAGGATACCTTCATTGCTGATCTCTCAGTTGGGTTAGCAACAGTAAGTTATCATTTGCTTTTTTCCAATCATGTCATGTTCTTTATCTTCGTCTCAGTTGTGCATTTGCCGAACAATTCGTGCCAAGATTTTGAATTGGAATTTTTTTACCTTCTCTGTTGACACGCTTTTATGATTTGGTCATATTCTGTCATTATTTTAACAGGGTCAAATCAAGACTGGAGCTCCCTGCAGATCCGAAAGGCTTGCTAAGTACAACCAGGTATAACCGCAAAACTCTATCTTTGTTAGCTAGTTATGACCTTTTGAAAACTGTATTTTGTAATGGCATGCCCATATGATTTACAATCCCTTGTGCTTCTGTTTTATTATGTTATTTGTTCAATGTTCAACTTCCACAATATTGCATGCTTTTGGGCCAATAATAAAAGAATAATGTAAAATAAATTTGAGATGTAGATAGCATATCTGTCTATAAGTTGGACCATTGTTGTGTCAACACTCATACCTCTTTGATTTATGTTGCAGCTTCTTAGGATTGAGGAGGAACTTGGTGCTGCAGCAGTCTATGCTGGTTCCCAATTTGATATATAACGCAATTTCGCTTAGCATTGTTGAATTAAGTTTCTGTTGACCGCACTGGCGTGTAATTCTGTGCATGTTATGTTTTGTCTCTATAATATATAGTTTTGTGAATTGTGTAATTTTGGAACTGAGGGCAATAGGGCAGTGAACTTTGATGTGTCTATGGGTTGGAACTTTGATGTTTCTACCAAGATTTTTAACTACAGAAGACTTTGTTATATTCTAAACTACAAAACTCAAATGTAAGAATGATTTTCTTGATTAATATTAGTGAATCTTAGTTCGTTCAGAAAGTGTACATCAGAAGATATCTACTCATTCAATTCAACTAAGCTTATGAACCATATTTTGATAATCATGTTTTAAACTTGAGCAATAAATCAATATAAGATTCCTATGCTTTTTTTTTTCTTAATAGAGGCAATGAGGTTTGAACTTAGGACTTCATGCATACTATCCAAATTCCTTACCATTATAACAATTCTAGGGTATGTAAAATCACTTATTTTGAAAAAATAATTTTTATGAGAATGCTACTCAATAACTTTTACTTTTTAAATTATTTTCTAATTCTGATTATTTTGAAAAGTGGTAAGAAAGAGATAAAAGTGATTATTTTAAAGATAATAATCATACTTGTGAAGTTGTAAACCACTTGAAGTTGTGGGTTTAGTTAGACGATTAAAACATGTTAGATAGTATTATGTCAATCGTTGAAAGAATTTTTTTTCTATAGATAAATTATTACGTTAGTATAATATGTTAATATATATTCTTTTATCAAAGTTTGAAATGGGTTTTTTTCGCTTTCTATTTCTTCAATTTCTTAATTTGGATTTTTTATTTATTTTTATTTACATTCAAATTGATAGATTACTTACGTGAGTTTAGTTTACATAAAATTAAATTTACGTAGAAGAATCGCGAAAAGTTAAGTTACTTGTAAAATAAAAAAAGAAAAGAAAAAATATTTTCTTTAATTCACACCCCATAATTGATATTGATAGCATATTTAGTTTTTTTTTTTTTCATTTTTTATTATAATAGTTATTCTCACATCATTAGTGGTTGAAGGATAAAGAATCAAATGAGATCTTTTGAGCCTTGCAATTCTCAATAACCGAGTCGATATAACCATTGAAGTACTTTCGACCTTAAAGCCTAATTTTACAATCTTTTTCGAGAATGCATCCTAATTAACCCATTATAAATTTATGGGACGAAAAATGAAGATATATTTAAGTTCTTCTTTAAATTTGTAGCATCATATTAATGTAGTTATGCATAATATCAATATTATAAAATAATTATTAGAATTACAAAAATATTAATTAAATTTATCTCCCACAACTCAAGAGTGTATGAATGTGATGAAATGCTTAGATGAAATGGTTTAAGTCTCTTCCAACTTAATTAGTAGTTTTGAGATTAAATTCAACACTAAAAATGGAATAATATTAAATCTCTTACCACTTAATGTGGTCTTAATCAGCTCAAAAAATTAGTCTCTACAGTTGCACGCAAAAGATACTCAATTTTAAAATAATATCATCCCCACATCATTAACTAATAATGTCACTATAGTCTATACAAACATTTATAGAAAAACAAACTTAATTAACATTTTTTTAAAAATAACTGACTTTGTAAGTATCTCTAAAATTATACCTATAATTGTGATATGCTAAAAGCGTAAACCTAATGCATCAAAATTAAATTCATTAAAAAAAAGCATAATAGTTCTTGTGTTCCTTAACTTAAGGTAACGTTTTAATCATTTATCTTTTTTTTCTTTCTATTTCAGTATTTTATGTTTTTAAATAATTAAAATTTTATCTTTCAAACATAAAATAATTTTTTAACGTTATCTTAACGGAAATCCACTTAAAAAGTAAAATTGTAATTATTTAAAAACATAAAATACTAAAATGAAAAAAAATACTAAAATTTTAATTATTTAAAAATATAAAATACTGCAATAAAAGAAGAAAAGAAATAAAATATTAAAACTTTATCTAAAATTAAGTCAAAGGACCACAATTTTAATAATAAAATAAGGTATTTAACAAAAATACATTTAACCTAAATATATTTTTCGACTCAACCTAAATAATTATTATGATTCGCAAACTTTATTTACTTATTTATTTTTTCTTAAATTAAAATAAAATTCAAAGAATAATTTTGACTAAACAAAAAGTTTTCCAGTTTTATGCGTAAGAACTGAGTGAAAGTGAAAATTTCATTTGCTTCTTCATTCTAAAAACCCAATCCAAAAAACAAAACAAAAAAATCAATTTTATTTTGTAGAAAAATGGAAAGCGCATCAGAGCTTGTTGAATTTCCATTGTTATTAACACCAATTGATTCTCACTACAGAGCTTGCACTATTCCTTACAGATTCCCTTCTGATAATCCTCGAAAACCAACTCCAACAGAAATTTCATGGATTGATCTTTTCCTTAATTCCATACCCTCTTTCAAAGTATGTTTTTCTCTTTCTTTTTACCTTTTTTTTTCAGTTATAAAAAATGTATTTGTATTTGTTTTTGGGTTTATGATTCGTTGTTTTTTTATTGATTATAGTATAGCCTTTTGTTTGTTTTAATTTGTATTGGTTTATTTTGTTGTTAATTGTTGTAAAAATTGGTGCTTTTTGTATTTTGTTTTTGTTTTTTATTTTATTTTTGTAGTTGTGTGAGTCTTATTTTTCAGTTGTAAAAGAAATGATTTTTTTTTCTGGTATATGATTAGCTGATTTTTATCGATCATAGTGTACCCTTTTGTTTGTTTTAATTTGTTATGGCTTACTTTGTTGTTAATTGTAGTAAAAATTTGGTGCTTTTTGTATTTTGTTTTTATTTTTGTAGTTGTGTGTTTTCTATGATACTGACACCTCGATATCATAATAATTTAAGAAAATAAATTAATTGAATATAATTAAAGTGTGAGTGTCGTGGTAATGTCGAACACTGAGGCACGTCTTTGGTCAAAGTTGTTTGTGCTACATAGGTTTTATTATATCTGGTTTTTGTCGTAAAAATTAGTGCTTTTTGTATTGTATTGTGTTTTTATTTTATTTTCGTAAGACACTACGTCTGAAGTTAATTCAGAATCAGATTATTGTTTAGGTGCAGAATTATGTACTTGCGATAAGTGCATTAAAAGTATTAATGTCATTACTAGTAATCAAGCCGAAACGCTAATAAACATATTAAAAGACATGCCCGAATCTTCTAAAAAAGAAGAATTCATGCTACAAATCAAAGATATGTTAGAAAAGGAAGAACAGAATAAGAATACTGTTCAAAAAATAGAATTTAAAGAAATTATCAATAGGTTTAAACCATCTCATACTCCCATAATTACTATTAAAGATTTGCAGAATGAAATATCTGTTATTAAACATGAAATTGAAATATTAAAAGCTAGAGATACAGATTTACAAATTAAGTATTTAGAATTAAAAGCAAAACAGATAGTTAATAATGAAAGTACTTCGGATCCTGTTTTAGATAAGGACCCAGCTTATATTGCAACCATTAACAGAATGATTACTCACAAGTGGTTATGTCCGATTACTTTATAAATAAAAAATCAAAGATTTGAGTTAATAGCTTTAATAGATTCTGGTGCAGATCTAAACTGCATCCAAGAAGGATTAATTCCCACTAAGTTTTATGAAAAAACCCTTCAAAGCATTAGTGCCGCTGGAGGTCAAAAATTACAAGTTCAATACAAATTAACTGATGCTAAAATCTGTATTGATCATGTTTGTTATAAAACTCATTTTTTACTAGTCAAAAATATTCATCAACAGATTATTTTAGGAACCCCATTTTTATCATTATTATATTCATTTACAGTTTCCCACACGGCCATAACCTCAAAAGCCCTGGGAAAGGAAGTAAGTATTAAATTTTTAGAATCACCTAAAATTAAAGCTGGTAATGAATTTTTATCTCCTTTAATATGCTCAATATTAAAATCAAAACATGCAAGTAATGCTTGCCATCTGGCAAAAATATGCTTTGAAACAAGATTTTTAACATCCTTTTGTAAAACATCTTTAGCAGCTTTACAATCGGTTCTTAATAAAAATTTCTTTGAAAATAAATCATCTTGAAATTTCATAATACATAAAACGATTGACAAAATCACTTTTTTAATAGTAGAGTAATTTTGTTGAGCCGGATTCTAGGTTCCTGAGTAATATCTAACAACCTGTTCTTTAATAGACTCGGGTAATCTTTGTTTTAATATTCCTCCAAAACCTAATTCGGAAGAATCAGTTTCAACTATAAGAAATACTTCGGGATCTGAGATTCCTAAGCAAGGTAATTTCTTTACTAATTGTTTAATGGTTCTAACACTATCACTCATAGTACTATCCCATGGGGGAGGATTCTTTTTTAATCTCTTAAATAAAGGTATACAAATAATTCTAATATTTGGAATGAAATCCGCAACATAATTGACACAACCTAAAAATCTCTGAAGTTGTGTTTTATCTTTTAATTCGTTTGGGAATTTTTTCTCCAAACTCTATTGCTCTACTGATTGGAGTAATTGTTCCTTGATAAATGTTAAATCCTAGAAATCTAACATTTACTTGAAATAATTTCATTTTTCTAGCGGATAAAACTAATCCATTATTTTTAATAATTTCATTTACTTGCAATATTCTAAATATTGTTGATTCATCTGTATGGGCCTAGACTTTGTTGGTATTAGTTTTTCATCAAAGTCAGGTTCATAGGGTAATGACACAATATGTTTCTTTCTACCCCAAAAGGCATTGGGATGTTCCGAACATATTTCTTTTTCAAATTGTTGTTGTAATTTGTCAATTCTTTGTTTTATGGGCTGTGTTTCTAATTGGGCTTCTATTCTTTTATATTGAAGTTCTTTATTTAACATATTAATGTGTTTTCTTTTTTGTTCAATTAAATTAATTGATGAAGTTGCTAGATCTTGGACTAAATTTAAATCTTTAATTTTAGGCGATTCTAAAAATTTAATACTTACTTCCTTTCCCAGGGCTTTTGAGGTTATGGCCGTGTGGGAAACTGTAAATGGATATAATAATGATAAAAATGGGGTTCCTAAAATAACCTGTTGATGAATATTTTTGACTAGTAAAAAATGAGTTTTATAACAAACATGATCAATACAGATTTTAGCATCAGTTAATTTGTATTGAACTTGTAATTTTTGACCTCCAGCGGCACTAATGCTTTGAAGGGTTTTTTCATAAAACTTAGTGGGAATTAATCCTTCTTGGATGCAGTTTAGATCTGCACCAGAATCTATTAAAGCTATTAACTCAAATCTTTGATTTTTTATTTATAAAGTAATCGGACATAACCACTTGTGAGTAATCATTCTGTTAATGGTTGCAATATAAGCTGGGTCCTTATCTAAAACAGGATCCGAAGTACTTTCATTATTAACTATCTGTTTTGCTTTTAATTCTAAATACTTAATTTCTAAATCTGTATCTCTAGCTTTTAATATTTCAATTTCATGTTTAATAACAGATATTTCATTCTGCAAATCTTTAATAGTAATTATGGGAGTATGAGATGGTTTAAACCTATTCATAATTTCTTTAAATTCTATTTTTTGAACAGTATTCTTATTCTGTTCTTCCTTTTCTAACATATCTTTGATCTGTAGCATGAATTCTTCTTTTTTAGAAGATTCAGGCATGTCTTTTAATATGTTTATTAGCGTTTCGGCTTGATTACTAGTAATGACATTAATACTTTTAATGCACTTATCGCAAGTACATAATTCTGCATCTAAACAATAATCTGATTCTGAATTAACTTCAGACGTAGTGTCTGAGAGTACCTCATTTATTTCTTCTTCAGAGGAAGATTCTGAGTTACTTTCTGAACTACTATTTAACATAATGTCTTTTAAAAGATTAATTAAAGTATCCTTAATTTTTCCATCTATTTCTAAATCTTTTAATTCGTTAATTTTTTTTTACTCTACAGTTTCTAGCATAATGACCAATTCTTCCACATTAAAACATTTAATCTCAGACTTTCCTTTATTCTTAGATGGATAATTTTTTCTTTTATAAGGTTTTGAATAAGGTTTATCTTCAGTATAGGGTTTTTTCTGAAAATATTTCTTTTTTCTTTGGTAAGGTTTATTCTGACTAATTTGTTTATAATTTTTCTTAATTTTCTTGCTAGGGGCTTTAATGGGTTCTATACCATATTGTTCGCAGAACGAACCTAATTCCTTTCTACTGTGAGACATTTCATTTTTAATTTTATTTTGTATTTTAAAATCTGTACATATTCCCATTCCTGTTTCTATGATTTGGCTAGAGATTTTACCAAAGGTTAAGGCTGCATAAGGTATGATTCCTGCAAATTTGGCTTTAAAGGCTAATCTCACCTTGTCAGCTAATAATCTGGGTAGTCCTGCTATGAATCTCTCTTTCCAATAATCGGCACCTCCATCAGGCCTACTGCATAATTTAGATAAAAACATGTCTTTATTGTTGGAACCAAGTGTTGAGACAAAAATCCCTTTTTCAAGTGTTTTAATGATGAACAAAAACAAACTAATTAATGTTATTAATTATGATTCTAAAACCACAAAAAGAATTTAACATATCTTCTTGAGTGTTGTTATCAAAAGATAGGTATCAAGCAATTCTTTCATAAATGGATAGATCAAAAGCAAAATAAACAAGACTGTTTCAAGATCAATCTTGAACTCATCAGAATTAAAACAAGTATATACAAATGAATGATCAGCCATCAAATCCATTCATGATTGAGGGAATCCGTTCCAAGAAGAATGACAAAACTCAAGACTGATCCAGAAGATCAATTACATCACAAGAAATTATGCAGCAAAGATCAAAACTGAAAATAACAGCATAAATCTAAGAAAACTGGAAACCAAGATCAATCTGGAGATTAACTGGAACTGTCTTCCTTTTCCTCTGACACATGCCTAAAAGTACACAGTCTTTACAGCCTGTATATCAACGGCTACATGAGCTGGCAAGGCCTCTAAAATGCCTATAAAAAGAAGTCCAAGGCAAAGGGAACATCATCAAATCCGAGAGCAATCATTCTCCATAAAAGATCATCATTCTCGAATTTCATCAAGCTTGTGAAAAACTCAGCAAGGCTCTTTGTCTCTGTCATCATAAAAGATCAAGCTTAGAAATATATTTGCTCAAAACAGAAACTCAAACAAGAGTTGAGATACTGTTGATCAAACCAAATATCTTTCAAAAACAATCATTTGTTAAATCCAAACACTAGAGAGATAGAAATAGTGTGAGGAAAGTTGTAAAGATCCTTGAGAGGATAAGTGTTAAGATACTTTCAAGTGTAGGAAAGTTATCTGTAAAAAGGAAAGTAACCTGCTGTAAATCAGTTTTGATCTGTTAAGGTAAAAACAGGATCAATCTTGTTTTACCAAGTTAGTGGAAAATCTCACAAGATTGTGAGGACTGGACGTAGCCCACGGTTGGGTGAACCAGTATACATCACTGCGTTATTATCTTATCTCTTATATTTACTTTGATTACTACGCACACATTATTCATTGCATTTTAACGCTTTAACTTATTTCTAAACAAAACATCAATCTGCATTCTTATTTGTCAGACCAAGATCAATCTTGAGTTTATTTTTACATAGCAGAAATTTTAAAAAGAGTCACAATTCAAACCCCCCTTTCTTGTGACCAACATTGTCACTTCAATTGGCATCAGAGCACCGGTCTCTAAAAATAAACACCTAAAAAGTGCTAGACAAAAAGATCTAAAAGACAATGTCAAAAGCTAAGTACATCGTTGAAGGGGGATCTTCAAACAGAGCACCATACTTCGATGGAACAGATTATTATTTCTGGAAAAGCAAAATGCAACTGTTTTTAAAATCTCAAGACACAGGAATGTGGCGTATAATAACAGATGGAAATTTTGTTCTAAGAGTTGATCAAAAAGATCCAGCATCTGTTGAAAAGAAGCAGGCAGATTGGACAGCTGAGGACAAGGCAAAGGTACTTCTTAACTCTAAAGCTCAACTATTTCTATCTTGTGCATTAAGCAGGGAAGAAAGCGAAATAGTGGATGAATGCGATACTGCAAAGAAAGTATGGGACACTTTACAGACTCATCATGAAGGAACAAGCCATGTCAAAGAAACCAGAATCGACATTGGCATACGAAAGTTTGAGTTGTTTGAAATGGGCGAAGGTGAGACAATCGATGAAATGTACTCAAGATTTACAACCATTGTAAATGAAATGCGATCTCTTGGGAAATCATATTCAACACAAGACAGAGTAAGGAAGATCATGAGGTGTCTTCCAATAATGTGGAGACCAATGGTGACAGCTATAAGCCAAGCCAAAAATCTCGAGACACTAGGATTGGAAGAACTCATTGGAACTCTTCGAGCTCATGAGGTTCTGCTACAGGAAGATAAACCAGCCAAAAAGAACAAAATAACTGCATTAAAGGCATCTCAAAGTGCATCCATCCAGATCAATGAAAAGAGTGAATCTGAAGATAGCCAAGAAGAAACCAATGAGGAGATTGTTCTTCTTACCAGAAAAATTCAAAGATTGATGAAAAGGAGGGATCAAATAAAAAGGAATCTCCCAAATAAAAGAGAAGGAACTAAAACTGAAGTAGACAAAAGCCAAATCACTTGTTTTGGATGCAACAAGTTGGGACATTACAAGGCAGAATGTCCTTTAAACAAAAAGGTTCCAAAGATGTTTCCATTCAAGAAGAAATCTATGATGGTAACTTGGGATGACTCTAATGATTCAGAAGCAGAAGAAAGCGAGGAAGCTAACATCTGCTTAATGGCAAACACAGAAGAAGATGAGGTAACAAATTCTGAACCTTGTCTACTTTGTGAACAAATGGAAAAAGAGTTTGATAATCTTTTAAAAGACTCAAATACTCTTATACAAAAATGTAGTTCATTCAGGGAAAAATTTTTAAAAGAAAAGGAAGAAAAAGAAAAATTTCAGGCAGAAAACATTGAATTAAAAAGGGAGATTCAAAACTTGAAAAATGTTCAACACAATCTTGAAACACCAGAATGTTCTACAATCCAAAAGGAGAACATTCTTCTTAAAACTGAAGTTGAACATCTCAAAAAGGATTTATTGAATTTTATCAAAGCCACTGAAACATTTAAAAAAATTATGGGATCCCAAGTAGGAATCTTTGACAAAGCCGGGCTTGGATTTGATAAAAGTCAGAAACAGAAGCTCTATGAGAATTTTTTCGTACCAGAACAAAAAAATGCATGTAAAATTAAGTGTTCATACTGTAGCAAGATTGGGCACTTAGAATATGCATGTTTTTTCAAAAAAAAGGATGAAAAAATTAAAAAGAGAACACCCAAAAGGAAAGAACATTCTGAAACAGAACCTTCCCAAGCAAAGGAAGAACGTTCTGGAAAAATTTCAAAACAGTCTTCAAATATGTTGAAAAATCAAAAGGTTAAATCAGTTTCAAAATGTTCATATTGTTTTAAATATGGTCACAAAGAATCAGTTTGCTTCTTCAAATATAAGTCACAGCCAACTAACTCTCAAGGACCCAAGATCAAATGGGTACCTAAAAGCAATGTAACGTCTAATGCAGGATGGTTCTCGAAATACCAAGAAAAAGCCATGGTTCTTGGACAGTGGCTGTTCAAGACATATGACAGGAGATAAAAACTGCTTCATGTCATTTATCAAGAAAGATGGAGGCTCAGTAACATTTGGAAATAACAACCAAGCAAGGATTAAAGGTAAAGGAACAATTGGTAAGGAAAATTCTGCTAAAATAACAGATGTTCAATATGTTGAGGGATTAAAACATAATCTCCTAAGCATTAGTCAATTATGTGACAATGGTTTTGAAGTTATTTTTAAACCCAATATATGTGAAGTTAAAAAATCTGATTCTGGAGAAGTTCTCTTTTCTGGAGCAAGAAAGAAAAATTTGTATTTGCTGTACCTTGATGAATTACCAGAGGAATCATGCTTCATGTCCATTGAAAAAGACAAATGGATATGGCATAAAAGAACTGGTCACATTAGTATGAAAACTATCTCCAAAATTTCCAAGCTAGATCTTGTTAGAGGTCTACCCAAAATCAATTTTCAAAAAGACAAAATATGTGAAGCATGTGCAAAAGGAAAACAAACTAAAAGTAGTTTTCATGCCAAGGATTTCATTTCCACAAAAAGAATTCTTGAATTACTTCATATCGATTTGTTTGGACCTATCAAAACAACCAGTTTAGGAGGAATGAAATATGGCTTCGTAATAGTTGATGATTTTTCTAGATATACATGGGTACTTTTTCTAAAACAAAAAGATGATGCTTTCGAAGCTTTCAAAACATTTTTCAAAAAAGTTCAAAATGAAAAAGATCTTCACATCATTTATGTACGAAGTGATCAAGGAGGAGAATTTATAAACGCTTCCTTCAAAGCATTCTTTGATGAACTTGGCATTTCCCACAATTTGTCATGTGCTAGAACTCCTCAACAAAATGGGGTTGTTGAGCGCAAAAACAGAACGTTGCAGGAAATGGCAAGAACGATCTTGGAAGAATCTAATGTTGAAAAATACTTTTGGGCAGAAGCTATAAACACTTCTTGCTATATTCTAAATCGTGTATCAATAAGGAAAATCATCAACAAAACACCATATGAAATTTGGAAAAATAGAAAACCAAACATTTCATACGTTCACATTTTTGGTTGTTACTGCTACATCCTAAAAAACAAAGAAAATATTGGAAAATTTGATGCAAAATCAGATAAAGCTATTTTTCTGGGTTATTCAACTGAGTCTAAAGGCTATCGCATATTTAATTTAAGAACCAAAACTGTTGAAATTAGCATGCATGTATTATTTGATGAATTTGACGATCTTGATCTTAGTAAAAAGGATGATGAAGAGGAAATGCAGATTGTCCAGCAGCAGCCAGCAGCAAGTCTGGAAAACGAGATTGATAAACAGTCTCCCTTTCACACTCCTCCTAAGAGTTGGAAAACAGTAGGAGATCATCCACAAGATCAAATCATTGGAAACATTTCAAGTGGAATAAGAACAAGAAGAACAGTAAAAAATGATAATAACAACAACATGGCAATGATATCCCAGATTGAACCCAAATCTATTAAAGAAGCCATAGAAGATAAATCTTGGATAGATGCCATGAAAGAAGAACTACTACTGTTTGAGAAAAATGAAGTCTGGACTTTAGGACCAGATCCTCAAGACCAAACAATCATTGGAACTCGATGGGTATTTAGAAACAAGCTTGATGAAGATGGCAAAGTTGTTATAAACAAAGCAAGATTGGTAGCCCAAGGGTATAATCAACAGGAAGGCATAGATTATGATGAAACTTTTGCTCTTGTTGCAAGGTTAGAGGCTATCAGAATATTGCTTGCATATGCATCTCATAATCATATTAAACTTTTTCAAATGGACGTTAAAAGTGCATTTTTAAATGGATTTCTAAATGAACAAGTGTATGTTCGTCAACCTCCCGGATTTGAAAATCAATCTAAACCAAACTATGTTTTTAAACTAACCAAAGCCTTATACGGATTAAAACAAGCTCCTAGAGCTTGGTATGAACGATTAAGCTCCTTTTTAATCAAAAACAATTTTACCAGAGGAAAGATTGATACAACCTTATTCAAAAAATTAAAAGGAGATAATTTGTTAATTGTACAAGTATATGTGGACGATATCATTTTTGGTTCCACAAATGAAACAATGTGCGAAGAATTTTCGAATTTAATGCAAAGTGAATTCGAAATGAGTATGATGGGAGAATTGAGATATTTTCTTGGACTACAGATTAAGCAACATAAAAATGGCATCTTTATATGCCAAGAAAAATATACAAAAGATCTTTTGGTAAAATACAAAATGAATGAAGCCAATATCATGTCAACTCCCATGCATCCTTCTTCCTCATTAGACAAAGATGAAGATGGTAAACCAATCTCTGAGAAGGAATACAGAGGGATGATTGGATCTCTGCTATACCTAACTGCAAGTAGACCTGATATTGTCTTTGCAGTAGGACTATGTGCAAGATTTCAATCTTCACCAAAAGAGTCCCACTTAACTGCAGTTAAAAGAATATTTCGTTATCTTGTCGGTACTACTAATCTTGGCCTTTGGTATAGCAAAGGATCTCACTTTAATCTTGTAGCCTATTGTGATGCTGACTATGCCGGAGACAAGATTGAAAGAAAAAGCACTAGTGGAGCATGCCAATTCCTTGGAGAGGCTCTGATTAGCTGGTCTTGCAGAAAACAGAACACAATTGCTTTGTCAACCACAGAAGCTGAATATGTATCAGCTGCCAATTGTTGTTCTCAAGTTCTATGGATTAAAAACCAGTTTGAAGACTAATCAGTAAGTTATTCCAATATTTTGTGATAACACTAGTGCTATCAATTTGTCAAAAAATCCCATCCAACATTCAAGATCTAAACACATTGAGATAAAGCACCATTTTATTAGAGATCATGTCAACAAGAAAGACGTTGAATTAATCTTTGTTGATTCTAAAAATCAACTTGCTGACATTTTTACCAAACCCTTAGTTGAAGAAGACTTTAGCTCTTTAAAAGAAAAATTAAGAATCGTTAAAAATCCAGTTGAAAACTCTTAAAATTGTCTAAAAAATCAAATCAAGAACGTTCTTGGTTCAAAAGCAAACAGTCTTGGTTTTGAATCAATCATTCTGGGTTTAAAGCAACCTCTCTCAGCTTTTTTCTCTCTCTCTCTCTCTCTCTCTCTCTCTCTCTCTCTCTTTCTTTCATGCATTAAATGCATAAGTCTTTTCTTGTTCAGAAAGACTAACATGCCTCACTATAGGCAACTGTTTATCTCCCTAGTTTCATCTTTTCCCACAAAAATCTTTAATAATATCAGCCAACACACAATCCTTCCTCATTGTGGGAGTCATGAAACTGTTTCTGACTGCAACACCCTAGTCATCTACCATCTCCTCCATTCCAAGAAAATCAATCTTCCTTATCTCATTATCCAACACATGATTGAAGCTGTCAAGAAAGACTACAAGAGGAACACTGTTCCTTATGGAATGATGTTAACCAAGGTCTTTCGACATTTCAACATCTCTCTTTAAAAAGAAGAATCTAAGATCAAAATCTCCAGATTCTCCACTAAAAACATTTCGCATATGAAAAAAGAACATTCTGCTCCAATCCCATTTTCATTTCCAGCAATCTCGGCAAAACGCAAAAGATCCTCACTTACAGTCTCTCACACTCCCTTGAACAATAACATACCTTCTGCTTCTGCTCTTGCTTCTGCTTCTGCTTTTGCTTCTGCTTCTGCTCTTGCTCCTGCTTCTTCTTTTGCTTCTGCTTCTGCTCCTCCATTTGATACTCCTGATCAAGTTGACTCTCCATGTCCAGACAATCCACCAGTACAAAATCTGTCCAGAATGTCACCTGTTTTCCTCTCACCACAGAAAACAGACTCCTCTCTATTTGGTGTAAGTAAATTCTTAAACTTACCTGATACTCCTGGTATGTCCGTTGGTCAAGAACATGCTTCTGCAGGAACCCTACCAAACATCAGTTCTTCCTTTGCAACACTCTCTACCTTCTGTACTACACCAAATCCATCTCACACCTCTGCAAATCCTGATGAAGTTCATCAAACAAAAAAGACCAAGAAGGCTAAACACTCATCCAATACTGACAAGATTTTTGATGCACTTCAAATCATTGCTAACAGACAAATTTATCAGGATCGATAAAATGCTCTCCTTTGATCTTGGATTACCACTAAGCTGGCACCAAAACTAGACCTTCCACCTCCTGAAAACCTTACACCTCCTATCTTTCCGGATCTTCCTAAGCAATCCTCATCATCTGAAGGCTCCTCTCCATCCTTGTCTATGTGATCATTTAAGGGCTCCCCTGATTTTTTGATTTGACAAAAGGGGGAGAAGTTTAGTTTATTTTGATTATCTGTGTTATTTGTAATATTGCTCAAACTTATGTCTGTAATATTGCTCAATGGCAACTTCTCAAAATCTGCTTCTATTTGACTAAACAAATTTGCTTCTGTTTACAAATTGCTTATATATTTACTTCTGGTTCTGATTCTGTCTCTGCTTCTGATTATATATATGCTTCTAATCATGCTTCTGATTATGCTTCTGATCATACTTCTGATCATACTTCTGATCATGCTTCTGATCATGCTTCTGATTCTGCTTCTGATTATCTGTATTTATATACATGTTTCTGGTTCTGCTTCTAGTTCTACTTCTGTTCATCCATACTTACATACATGCTTCTGGTTCTGCTTCTGCTTTTGTTTATATGTACTGATATATCTTATTTCTAAAAAAAAAAGGTTTTTAAAAGAATTATATTTATCATGATACGCATATATATATATATCTGGTTAAAATCTGCTTTTGAAAAAAGATTACAAACAATTATGTGAAGCATATTTTGAGGGGGAGCAAGATCCAAATAAGTATGATTCTGTTTAATTTTTTTTTATTTATCATCATTATTTCAGAAAATTAAACAAGCATATTCTGAGGGGGAGAAATCCCAAAAAAGATTAGAATCAAAATTAAGATTAACATGTTTTGTCATCATCAAAAAGGGGGAGATTGTTGAGACAAAAATCCCTTTTTCAAGTGTTTTAATGATGAACAAAAACAAACTAATTAATGTTATTAATTATGATTCTAAAACCACAAAAAGAATTTAACATATCTTCTTGAGTGTTGTTATCAAAAGATAGGTATCAAGCAATTCTTTCATAAATGGATAGATCAAAAGCAAAATAAACAAGACTGTTTCAAGATCAATCTTGAACTCATCAGAATTAAAACAAGTATATACAAATGAATGATCAGCCATCAAATCCATTCATGATTGAGGGAATCCGTTCCAAGAAGAATGACAAAACTCAAGACTGATCCAGAAGATCAATTACATCACAAGAAATTATGCAGCAAAGATCAAAACAGAAAATAACAGCAAAAATCTAAGAAAACTAGAAACCAAGATCAATCTGGAGATTAACTGGAACTGTCTTCCTTTTCCTCTAACACATGCCTAAAAGTACACAGTCTTTACAGCCTGTATATCAACGGCTACATGAGCTGGCAAGGCCTCTAAAATGCCTATAAAAAGAAGTCCAAGGCAAAGGGAACATCATCAAATCCGAGAGCAATCATTCTCCATAAAAGATCATCATTCTCGAATTTCATCAAGCTTGTGAAAAACTCAGCAAGGCTCTTTGTCTCTGTCATCATAAAAGATCAAGCTTAGAAATATATTTGCTCAAAACAGAAACTCAAACAAGAGTTGTGATATTGTTTGTAAGACCCTTAAATTTAAAATTAAATTCAGATTTGATTTTAAGGGTATTTTGGGAATATCGGTGTAATATTCAATATATGTATATTTTGTGTAAATATATATATATATATAATTAATTAATTGTTTTGGAGGTGGAATTAAAATTATTGGATAATGGATGGATTAATTTAATTTTGAGTAATTAAATTATCGGACCGTTAATTAAGATATTCTCTGCTAATTTCAACGGAAACGGGTTAAGTGCTGGAGGATCAAAAGATATTTTGATATAAGAATTGGTGAGGTGGCGTAGATATTTGTGAAAAAGGAAACAATTCCTCTCTCCTCTGCTGTGCCAGTTGCTTTATGTGGATATTTAAGTAAGAAGCTTTTCCTTCTTTCCTCTACGCGCCAGTTCTGCTTTATCTTCTTCTAATTTTTTGAGTGTTGGTGAAGAAAAACAGTTTATTTAAAAGTCATCGTTCTGGAAAATCTGAGTGTCGAATCAGAAAGTTTCGAGTACGAAAGTCATTCCTCTGATCGTTACGGAGCTAAAGAACTAATTTTCGTAGCGGCGAATGCGAACGGGAGTATCGTCGGCTTTTGTCGCAGAAGCGTACGAGCTAAGGGAACGTAACTAAGGTAAGGGCACCTTCCAACTTTCTAGATTTGCATTTAGGGCTGTAAATGCATGTGTGATGAATGATATTTGGTTTATGATTGTGAAAAAATTGTATTATGTTTTGAAAATCATTCTGTGAGCGTGGAATGATGATTCTGGTTCTGATTTTGTTTTGTTAAAAATCAGTGAGGTTATTCTGGTTTGAGTAAATCTGTGTTTTGCTGTGTTTTGTTAAACAATCTGGTGTTGATGGTTGTTTCAAATGAAAAGGGATTTAAAATGGTGGAAGTATTTTTATGAAAAATCTATTGTTGGTATTGGATGAAAAATGTTCTGAGTTGAGGTTTTAAAAGAAGGGAATTAGGATTCTGGTGTTGGGTTGGATTTTCAAAAGAAAAGGTTTTGAAAATGTGTTGAAGTTTCAGGAAAATTCACTGATTTCGAAGGTGTATTCGAATACAACTTGCAAAGCTTCTGTTTTCCCTAAGTTTTCGAACTTGTATTCGACTACGAGCCCCTGTAGTCGAATACAGATTTTCCAATTTTGCTACTGACTTAGCATCTGTATTCGACTACGACCCTTTGTAGCCGAATACAGATTTGCAATTTTTGTTTCTGTTTTAACCATTGTATTCGACTACAACCCCCTGTAGCTGAATACAGATTTGCAACTTTTGCCACTGACTTCGCATCTGTATTCGACTACGAATGCCTCGTATTCGAATACAGAATGCTGATTTTTCACTGTTTTAGCTTCTGTATTCGAATACAAGGTAGCTGTAGTCGAATACATATTCGTGTTTTTTCAGAAATTCAAGTTTTTAACATTGTTTTATAAACCTTAAGTGTTGGGGTACCTTAGGAAGGTTTGTGGTGATTAAAAATGGAAATTTGGTGATAGTTTGAAGTGGTGATGATGAAGTTTTTTTAGAATTTACTGAAGTTGTAGAAATTCTGATTTTTGTACTGTGACAACCCCTGTATTCGAATACAATGAAGCTGTATTCGAATACAGATTCGTATTTTTGCCAGAAACCTCAGTTTTAATCACAGTTTTGAATCTTAACAGTTGGGAAAAACCTTTGTTAATAAAGAGTGGAACTTTGAGGTAATGCAAAGTGTAATGCTTGCTTCAATGGTTAATCTTTGAATGTGTTGAGATGTTTTGACAAATGAGGAAAATGCATGAATTTTACTAAGGTTGCATACTGTTTTCAATGAAGTGAAACAATGCATATTCATGCATGGCATAGTCAGGTGGTACCCGCGATGAGCCACAGAGTAATGCGCATCCACGTGCTGATCTGTAGTGATTGCACGAGTGCTGATCTGTAGTGATTGCACTAGGTACTAATATGTGATTGTACCTTGGTATATAAGTGTTGGTCAGATAAACGACTACACTGGTACTGGACTGTAGTGTCTATATCCTGAAATGCGCAGCCACGTGCTGATCTGTAGTGATTGCACTAGGTACTGATCTGTAGTGATTGTACCTTGGTTTATGTCAAACGTGCTGGTCTGTAGCGACTGCACGAGTGCTGGTCTGTATGCGACTGCACTGGTGCTGATCTGTATGCGATTGCACCCTGGTCATGAGGGCCGTTAAATTGTGCTGGTCTGTAAGTGACTGCACCTTGGTGATTCCAAGAATTTATGAACATGAACATATACATATTGCATCGGAGTGTTTGACCGGAGGGTCACGTTTGATTTTATGTTGATGGTGGAAAATTGTTGTGTGAGTAAGTATTTTTTTTGAAAATCTGTAATTTCGGATGAATTGATGTTTGTGCTTACATCATGATTTTTATACTTACTTGGTTGCTGTTTTGTAAAGTACAAATGACATGGATTTCAAAATTTAGCATCCTTATTTATCATCATGTACTATGAATATGTTTGGTATTCTCGATATAACTGCTATGTGGTAATTGTTATTTTCGGTCGGTGACCCTTTACAATTATTGTGGAAATTGGGCGTTGCCCTCAAATGAGATTCAGAACCGTACCCCTGATGGTCATACTAACGACAGGGAACGTCGTTAGTTTCCCTTGATCTTTACTTGTGGGCTATGCAAAGAGATGAGCAGCTGGGTGAAGAAAAGACTTGTGAATATTGTAATGCTACTGTAGCTTAGGGTATGATCAGAGTAGACTTATGTATAGGGTTTTGAACTCAATGGTTGTAAATATTCATTTTGGGAATTATTGTAAAACTCTTCCGCACTCTGATAAATATTTTGATGTATCTTTATTTTAGTATATTATAAAGATCAAATTCCCATAAATATCTCATTCGATTCAATTGTGATGTTGCTATTTTAAAATTCCTTACTATTTTTAATTACGAAGTCGAATGATATTTAATTTGAATTGATTTTAATTTCCTTGGAACGCAATTCTGAAAACTCTTTTATTTATGTATTCGTTTTTAAAAAAAAATAAATACACTCGCGCTGTGTTTTAAACTCGGGGTGTTACATTGTTGATCAAACCAAATATCTTTCAAAAACAATCATTTGTTAAATCCAAACACTAGAGAGATAGAAATAGTGTGAGGAAAGTTGTAAAGATCCTTGAGAGGATAAGTGTTAAGATACTTTCAAGTGTAGGAAGTTATTTGTAAAAAGGAAAGTAACCTGTTATAAATCAGTTTTGATCTGTTAAGGTAAAAACAGGATCAATCTTGTTTTACCAAGTTAGTGGAAAATCTCACCAGATTGTGAGGACTCGACGTAGCCCACGGTTGGGTGAACCAGTATACATCACTGTGTTATTCTCTTCTCTCTTATCTTTACTTTGATTACTACACACACATTATTCATTGCATTTTAACACTTTAACTTATTTCTAAACAAAACATCAATCTGCATTCTTATTTGTCAAACCAAGATCAATCTTGAGTTTATTTTTACAAAGCAGAAATTTTAAAAAGAGTCACAATTCAAACCCCCCTTTCTTGTGACCAACATTGTCACTTCACCAAGTTAGTTCTAAGTACTTAGGATTTTGATGCTTACAAATGTACTCAATGAAAACTTATTTTGTACCTTGAATTATTAAATTAAATACCCCAGAAACAGAAGGAATCAGAAGCAGAAGATTAAAGGATTCCAGAAAATGAATTCTGGAATGACCAGAAGATACTCCAGGAATGTCAAAACATGACCAGAAGATATCTTTGCTGGCTTATATCAGAAGGAAGAAAAATCAGAAGGAAACATGGATCATACCAGTGGAAAGCCTGCCAGAAGAAGAGTTGTTCCAGACCAACAGGAATCAATTATCATATTTATTCTAGAAGTTATTCATACCAGAAGATGGCCTGACAGTGAAACATTGAACTGCCCAGACTTGTTCCAGACTTGACCAGAAGGTAAGTTTATGAGTCCAGAACAAGAGCACCAATCCAGATTTGACCCAGACCATAAAATAGCATGATTCAGGGCATGGGACTAAGTCCAGATCAAAAGAAATGAATTCCAGGAATCGACCCAGACCTGATCCAAAATCAAAGGTAAAATGTCCAGACTTAAATATTTTTTGTTCAAGTTAATTTCAGTTTGTTCCAGACCAAATTCCAGAATCCGTCCAGATCAGAGTAAAAACGTCCAGATCAATGGTTCAGAAATAATTATTTGGTCCAGTGATGATAAAGATCAGAAAATCAAACCATGGCCCAGCAATGGCCGAAATCAGAGGGACAGGATGTGGAGTCCAGCAAAGGCCGAATTCAGAGGATTTTAGCATATCAAGTGAACGTCCAGGGAAGGCCGAAATCAGAAGATCAGAGGGTTAGGAAGTATGGTCCAGAAATGGCCGAATTCAGAGGATAATAGCATAGCAATCAGGCTGGTCCAGCTGTGGACTATCGCATGAAGATCCAATGGTGCAGATTTGATCATGGGAATTAATGGTGAAGATCTCATGATATTTTTATCAAAATATTATAAAAGATTTGTTATAAATTAAATTGGAGTAGCATGGAAGTCAGGAGCTGTGGCGGGAAGCAATGCACAAATTTGATTGGCCAGTTAAGATATGAAACAAATCTAAGGCTTAAAAATATATGATTTTTATTTTAATGAAGCCCAATTGGTCAAGATATTTTTGCCAGAAAATCCAGCAAAATACAGCTCGAATTTAAGCATTGGAAGAGGCCCTAATCTGCATCTATAAAAGGAGGCTCAAGACAGAATACTAATCATCGAAAATCACAAAAGAGTCATACACTTCCAAAGCAAACGCTCCCAAATTTTCATATAAGTCAATTGTGAGTTTCAGCTTTCAAGAAGCAAGTACTCGTGTTATTTTCTTTCCACTGTGGCAAATCTAAGTTGTTGAAGTAGAGTCTACAATCTGAGGGAGTCAGTAGAGGTAGCAGGTTACTTGGCAATTAGATAGGGTTGTATCTAAGTTGTTGAAGTAGAGTCTACAAACTGAGGGAATCAAAAAGGATAGCAAGGTACTTAGCAATTAGATTCATAGTGTTGTGAATTCTTCTACAATCTGGGGTGTCAGATTGGCTGAAGAACAGGAGTTGTTTTTCCTCAAAGAAGTCTAGGATTGTTAGACTATTTGAGAAGACTGACTTGGAGGGTCAGTAGCAAGGTTGTAATTCAAAGTTTGAATTAGTGAAATCCTTCAAGGCGAAGGGACTGGACGTAGCCTCGTTAACGGTGAACCAATATAAAATCTGTGAGTTTTATTTTTATTGTTATCCGCTGCTAACTCTGTTTTAATTATACATCAAGTTTTGTTTTGAAAGTATTAAAATAGGAAAAATATTCAAGTTAAGTTAAACACAATTCAACCCCCCCTTCTCGTGTTTGCACCTTCAATTGGCATCAGAGCTCGGTCTCAAGGCTGAGCACTTAACAGTGTTTGAGGAAAGGTCCAAGGGGTTCAACATGGCAGAAGAATTGGGAAACAATATCAACAGACCACCACTGTTTGATGGAGAAAGGTTTGAGTATTGGAAGGACAGAATGAGAAGCTTTGTCATATCTCAAGATCCTGAACTATGGAAGATGATAGTAAGAGGATACACTGCACCTACTGATCCAGAATATCCTACTAAGAAACTGTACATGTTTGATATGAAACCAGATCAGATCAGATTACACAAACTTCATCACAAGTCAAGAACCATGATGGTCAGTGCAATCACATTCAAGGAATTTGATAGATGCACAAATAAAGAAACAGCAAAAAGTATATTCGACAGTCTGGTTCTGACCTATGAAGGAACCAAGCAGGTGCAAGATGCAAATGCTAACATATTGGTCAGAAAGTATGAGCTGTTCAAGATGGAAGAGGATGAAGACATAGACACAATGTTCGGCAGATTCCAGACTCTAGTATCAGTTTTAAAGGTATTAAACAAAAGCTATACCACTGCAGATCATGTATGGAAGATTCTGAGAAGTCTACCAAAAAGGTGGAGACCAAAGGTTACTGCAATACAGGAAGCTAAGGATCTGAATACCTTGAAACTTGAAGATCTAATCAGCTCACTCAGGTCTCATGAAATAGAACTGGAAGAAGATGAACCTAAAAAGAAGAAGAATCTGGCTCTGAAATCGAAACAGAAGAAAGCTGCAAATGCAGTATCAGAATCAGAGGATAGTGACAGTGATTGTGATGATATGTCTTACTTAACCAAAAAGATGGTTAAGATCTGGGAAAACAGGAAGAAAAGAAACTTTCAGAAGAAACATAACAACAAAGGAAAGGAAGAATCTGATAAGAAGAATATTGTTTATTATGGATGCAATGAACCTGGACATAACAAGTTAGAATGTCCAAATCTGGAAAAAGGCAAACAGGACAAGAAGAATTCCAGATACAAAAAGAAAAGTCTGATGGCTGCCTCGGATGTATCAGAATCAGAGGAAGAATCGTCTGATGAAGATGAGGCAGAAATAGCAATGACAGCACACATCAGGTCTGCTTCTGGACCTCATAAAGGTACGAATTCAAAAAGGAAAACAGGCAGAAGGATCAATGATCGAAGCAATAATTCAGGCAAGTCTGGAAGCACATCAGAGGAAGCAATTCTGTCTCTGATGGCTCATACCGACTTAAGTTCTGGATCCAGCTCAGGCTTTGGAACAGAATCAGAAGATGAAGACAATGAGGTATTTTCTGATCTTTCTAAATCTGAATTAATTGAGACTTTAAAAGACTTGTTAAATGCAAACAATAAAAGGTCTTTAAAACTGAAAACTCTTAGGGAAGATAAGGAAAATCTAACCAAAGAAGTCCAAGTTTTAAAGAATC
>JBBPBO010000002.1:1303722-1393055 GCA_037974295.1 Cicer cuneatum | reverse complement strand
AAACAACATTCCAGTGGTTTCAAAAACAAACAGAAACCACCAGAAGCAGAATTAATGGTTTGGCTGTACTAAGTTCATTTTTAAATTAATTGATTTATATTATGGTATATGACAAACTGCTTGACAAATCAAAGAAAGATAAAGATAGTACAGGTTCATCAGAACCAAAGGGAGCAGAAGCAGAAGCAGAAGCAGAACGAATGGTTTGGCTGTATTGAGTTAAATGTTAAATTATTTGATTTGCATTATGTAATATGACAAATTGCTTGATCTTGACAAATCAAAGCAAGATAAAAATAGTGCAGGTTCACCAGAACCAAAGGGAGCAGAAGCACAAGAAACAGAAGTACCTGGAAAGCTAAAAGATACAAGCAAGTCAGCAACACATGACAAATCTTCAAAAGATAAATCTGATCAAGTTAGAAACAACCAAGATAAGTCAGAAGAGAAATCTGGATATTTACCAGAATCTGAAGCTGTTACAGATTCACCAGAACCAGAAGCTGATTTATCAGAATCAGAAGCTGTTACAGAACTAGAAGCTGATGCGAACCAAGCAATGTTGATGAAGTTTTGGCAGAGGAAGGTTGGATACTTGCAATGCAAGAAGAGCTGATTGAATTTCAAAGGAATGATGTTTGGGATCTAGTATCCAGACCAAACAGAAACATTATTGGAACCAAGTAGGTGTTCAGAAACAAATTCAATGAAAAGGGTGAAGTTGCAGCTCAAGGATACAGTCAACAGAAAGGTATAGATTACACTGAGACTTTTGTTCCAGTGGCCAGGTTAGAAGCATTTAAAATTCTTTTATCATTTGCTGCTAATCATGATATAATGCTGTATCAAATGGATGTTAAAAGTGCATTCTTAAAAGACTACATAAGTGACGAAGTCTATGTCAAACAGCCCCCTGGATTTGAAAATTCTGATTTTCCAGACCATGCTTTTAAACTTAAGAAATCTTTATATGGTTTAAAACAAGCACCAAGGGCATGGTATGACAGACTTAGTAACTTTCTGCTTAAGAATGAATTTAATAGAGGCCAGATTGATAATACACTATTTAGGAAATCCATTAAACATGATATTCTGATTATTCAAGTCTATGTTGATGATATCATATTTGGATCCACTAATGGCACTTTGTGCAAAGAGTTTTCTGACCTAATGCAGAAGGAGTTTCAAATGAGCATGATGGGAGAACTTAAGTTCTTCCTGGGAATTCAGATTCACCAAGGTAAATCAGGTAGACTCATTCACCAATCAAAATATACTAAAGAACTTCTCAAAAAGTTCAAGATGAGTGACTGTAAGCCTATGGCCACCCCCATGCACCCAACCTGCTCACTTGAGAAAGATGAAACCAGTCAAAAGGTAGACTAGAAAACATACAGAGGTATGATTGGATCCCTTCTCTATTTAACTGCTTCTAGACCTGACATTATGTTTAGTGTTTGTGTCTGTGCCCGCTTTCAAGCTGACCCTAGGGAATCCCATTTAACTGCTTGTTATACAAGAAAACCCCCACCTACAAATTAAAAGGTTTCTGTGATTCCGACTATGTTGGAGACAAGCTGGAAAGGAAAAGTATAAGTGGCAACTGCACCTTGTTCTGTGATAACACCTCAGCCATAAACATAACCAAGAACCCTATCTTACATAAAACACCATTTCATTAGGGACCATGTTCAAAAAGGAACTTTAAAGCATCCAGTTTGTGGACACTAATCATCAATGGGCTGATATCTTCACCAAGGCATTACCAGAAGATAGGTTCGAGTTCATTAAGAAGCATCTCAGCATGACCTCCATATCTGACTAGCTCAAGTAGTGATCTTAGGAGTTTTTAAATTTCTTGCAATTTTATTTTATGTCTTTAATTTTCAGTTTTTACTTTCTGTACCTTGTAAAGAAAAAAAATCAAAAAATACAAAAATAGTAGGACCACTTTTTGGCTGATGACAAAAAGGGGGAGAAAGAGAGAGAGAAAGAAAGGAGAAATAAGTAGAAAAGGAGAGATAAAAAGAAAGAAGGAGAGAAAAAGAAATAGAGAAAACAGAAGGAGAGGAAACAGGGAGAGAGGAAAATAAAGAGAGAAAAAGAAAGAGTAAGAATAGAAGGAGTTGAAAAGTGAAGAGAGAAAAAGAAAGAGATGAAAAGAGAAGGAGTTGAAAAGGAGAGGAGAAGAGAAGAAAAGAAAGAGAGAACAAGAAGGAGTTGAAAAGGAGAGTATCAGACTTAGGGGGAGAGATTGGTCTAAGGGGGAGTAATTCAAAGTTTTCAAGTTATAAGTTAGCAAAATAAGTTAAGGTTTTGTCATCATCAAAAAGGGGGAGATTGTTGGAACCAAGTTGGTTCTAAGTACTTAGGATTTTGATGCTTACAAATGTACTCAATGAAAACTTATTTTGTACCTTGAATTATTAAATTAAATGCCCCAGAAACTGAAGGAATCAGAAGCAGAAGATCAAAGGATTCCAAAAAATGAATTCTGGAATGACCAGAAGATACTCTAGGAATGTCAAAACATGACCAGAAGATATCTTTGCTGGCTTATATCAGAAGGAAGAAAAATCAGAAGGAAACATGGATCATACCAGTGGAAAGCCTGCAAGAAGGAGAGTTGTTCCAGACCAACAGGAATCAATTATCATATTTATTCTAGAAGTTATTCATACCAGAAGATGGCCTGACAGTGAAACATTGAACTGCCCAGACTTGTTCCAGACTTGACCAGAAGGTAAGTTTATGAGTCCAGAACAAGAGCACCAATCCAGATTTGACCCAAACCATAAAATAGCATGATTCAGGGCATGGAACTAAGTCCAGATCAAAAGAAATGAATTCCAGGAATCGACCCAGACCTGATCCAAAATCAAAGGTAAAATGTCCAGACTTAAATATTTTTTGTTCAAGTTAATTTCAGTTTGTTCCAGACCAAATTCCAGAATCCGTCCAGATCAGAGTAAAAACGTCCAGATCAATGGTTCAGAAATAATTATTTGGTCCAGTGATGATAAAGATCAGAAAATCAGACCATGGCCCAGCAATGGCCGAAATCAGAGGGACAGGATGTGGAGTCCAGCAAAGGCCGAATTCAGAGGATTTTAGCATATCAAGTACGCGTCCAGGGAAGGCCGAAATCAAAAGATCAGAGGGTTAGGAAGTATGGTCCAGAAATGGCCGAATTCAGAGGATAATAGCATAGCAATCAGGCTGGTCCAGCTGTGGACTATCGCATGAAGATCCAATGGTGCAGATTTGATCATGGGAATTAATGGTGAAGATCTCATGATATTTTTATCAAAATATTATAAAAGATTTGTTATAAATTAAATTGGAGTAGCATGGAAGTCAGGAGCTATGGCGGGAAGCAATGCACAAATTTGATTGGCCAGTTAAGATATGAAACAAATATAAGGCTTAAAAATATATGATTTTTATTTTAATGAAGCCCAATTGGTCAAGATATTTTTGCCAGAAAATCCAGCAAGATACAGCTCGAATTTAAGCATTGGAAGAGGCCCTAATCTGCATCTATAAAAGGAGGCTCAAGGCAGAATACTAATCATCGAAAATCACAAAAGAGTCATACACTTCCAAAGCAAACGCTCCCAAATTTTCATATAAGTCAATTGTGAGTTTCAGCTTTCAAGAAGCAAGTACTCGTGTTATTTTCTTTCCACTGTGGCAAATCTAAGTTGTTGAAGTAGAGTCTACAATCTGAGGGAGTCAGTAGAGGTAGCAGGTTACTTGGCAATTAGATAGGGTTGTATCTAAGTTGTTGAAGTAGAGTCTACAAACTGAGGGAATCAGAAAGGGTAGCAAGGTACTTAGCAATTAGATTCATAGTGTTGTGAATTCTTCTACAATCTGGGGTGTCAGATTGGCTAAAGAACAAGATTTGTTTTTCCTCAAAGAAGTCTAGGATTGTTAGACTATTTGAGAAGACTGACTTGGAGGGTCAGTAGCAAGGTTGTAATGAAATTTTTAAAGATCTACATTTTTGATGAAGACAAAAAGATCCTTGATCAAAAAGAAAAAGGATTATTATGCAACTTAACTTTCAATTTATATTAAGGTAAAAGCATTTGATAATAAATCAAAATACAGTCTAAAGTACAATATTATGAGAACCTTCTGAGCATATGCATTAAAATGTTTTTATAAAAAGATTTAATGACATAAACATAGTTGAAAATAAAGTTTTTTACAAAATTGGAAATCTGTATTCGAATACGAGGTATCGTAGTCGAATACAGACTCAAGTCAGAAGCTAAAACTAAATATCTGTATTCGAATACGAAGTGTCGTAGTCGAATACAGATTGCAAGTCAGTAGCAAATTTCAAACATTTGTATTTGACTACAGCCTTCTGTATTTGAATACAACTCAAGTCAGTAGCTATTTTTAAAACATCTGTATTCGACTACAACCTTGTGTAATCGAATACAACTCAAGTCAGTGGCAAAAACCCGAATCTATATTCGACTACACAATCTTGTAGTCGACTACATAGTTCAAATTTCAAATATGATCAGAACGTTTTAGAAGTGTATTCGAATACACTAAGACTGTATTCGAATACAACTTCGAAACAATGCAACTTTTCAGTTTTGAAACATTGCACAAGTTCATCAAAATGTTTGGGAACCATTGGCATTGATCTGAAGTGTTACCTTGGATTATAAATACTTTAAAACTTCAGTTTTAAACCAATCAATCCTACCACGAACTTTGAACAACTTTCTGAAATTTTTTGTGAACTTTTCAAAGTTATATTTTCATACTTCAAGTACATGCTCTACATTTTCATATCATTGAGAAAGATTCTCTATTGTACTTGAAAGTATTTTGGATTGATATCCTTGCACAAACTGTTATATTCTGTGTTCTTAATTAAGAACATTGTTGTAAAAATCATTAAAGTTATTGTTTGAAGAAAGTGGTGTATTTTTTTCAAGTGTTGTAAACTAAGATAGTGGTGTGCTATCATAGGAAGAGTGTTAGGAATTTGTAATTGAAGTCTTAGGGTTAGACTTGTACTTATTCTAACAGAAAGTGGAAAATCTCTTGTGGTGTGCAAGAGGACTGGATGTACCCTTGGTTGTAAGGGGAACCAGGATAAATCTCTGTGTGTTTTTACCTTCTGTCATTTACTGCTTTCATTTACAAACACAGCAAATATTAAAACAACTTTAAAACAGTCACTTTAACAATCTCCAGATCTCTAAAACAGAAAAATTGTCCAACACCTAATTCACCCCCCCTCTTAGGTGCAACTCTGTTCTTACATGTAATTCAAAGTTTGAACTAGTGAAATCCTTCAAGGCGAAGGGACTGGACGTAGCCTCGTTAACGGTGAACCAGTATAAAATCTGTGAGTTTTATTTTTATCCGCTGCTAACTCTGTTTTAATTATACATCAAGTTTTGTTTTGAAAGTATTAAAACAGGAAAAATATTCAAGTTAAGTCAAACACAATTCAACCCCCCTTCTCGTGTTTGCACCTTCATTTATACCAACGATAATCGCTCATCGTCGGGCAGTAAAGGTTGGCTAATTGTTCTGCAGCTCTATCTTGGATCTGAGCTGGATCACCAATGAAGTGTTTAGTAATGGTATATAATAGAGTGTTAACAGCGTCTTCTCCCTCTTCCACCCCAGAAGAAGGATTTATCTTTTTAGCGTTTAATATTTCATTTTGATCAGATGGAGTAAGAATATTATCCCACCATCCTTTTAATTGACCAGTAAAACCGGTTATTAATAACACTGCAGCTTTCCTGTCAGTATTGTCTGTTATTGACTTAAAGGCAGTAGCTGCCATAGTCATTTCTTGTATGGTGTTTAATATGTTCTGCTCACTGTGGCCGTCTATGTTCCATTGAACAATAGCGTTGCCACTATAAGCACTTGATACTAAGTCTCTCATTTCTTCAAATTGGACATCTGGGAAACTAGGTCTGGGGTAATAATTCCTAGTTCTACCCTGATAACCCATATTATTTCTAATTCTATTAATTTCTAGGTTGTCTTCATCATTTGATAATACATTAATTTGTGTTTTTCCATTGATTGACATGTCTTTTAATTTTTTAACTAAATCATTGATTAATTCGTCTTAATTAATTTTTTAATTCTTTTTCAGGTACATTTATTAATTTATAAATGGGTCTCTGAGGGTCTAAAGGATAATCTTTCTAAGATTCTACTTTTCTAAAAGTAGAAGGGCCAACTGACAGCTGGGACTCTACTCTGTCTAATTGTTCGGCTATTGTGTTCAAAATAGTATTTGAATAATTTAATTGTGTTTGTACCTTTCCTATTTCACTTTTTAATGGTGCTTTTATCGGATAGGCTTCTACTTTAACATTATGTGTTTCTATCTTAATGGCTTCTAAAGGAGGATGTACTGACTCTATTACTTTATCAGTTAATGTAATCCATTTTTTAGTATTCGCCGTATTAACACTTAAATAATTTACTTTAACACTTAAATAATTTACTTTAATAAAAGGGTTATAGACATCATTTTCTATGCAATATTCTTCAGACCAATCAAAAAAGTAAACATTAATTCTATTTGTTTTAATGTAATCATAAAACTTCTTAAGATAATAATCTGTCTGTAATTTTATAAAAGAAGAAAAATACCATTTCGTTTTATCTTGATTATAATCAGAGTTAAAGTCTTCTCTAATCCAAGGTTTATCTATTTCAAATTCGTCTTCTAATTCTAAGGTATTAAGAATTTGTGATGCAGTTGGAGACATAGGAGGTGACTCCTGATCTCCTTCGTATAATGGTTTGGGAATGTTAGGAGTAAAATCTACTCCTACTAAATTAATATTAATAGTAGAGTCAGTGGAGTGTCTAGAGCTTAGACTAGCTCGAGAACTACTGGGTTCATCAATCCTCATGGATTGACTCCTACCCATTCTAATTCTAACTGTACCATCGTCATCTAAAATAAATTTTCTAGGTTGACGAGTCTCTAATTTTGGAGGGGGCATGATTTCTTTAAATATCCATTCTTCTGGTAATTTAGACTGTATATATGAAGCTTTTAATCGTTTGGGAGTTGTAATGTTTGACTTCTTTAAATTTGCTTCGATAATTATGGTTTCATTTTTTGGGGAACTTCTAATTGCTTTAAAATTATAATTGATATTTGATATTTTATATTTAATTCTATAACATATATCAATATTAGCTACTCCTTCATGAAACATACCATCTATGCATTGAACAATTAGAACTAATGACGAAGCAGTATGTTTATTATGAAGATTCATAGAATAATTAGGATAACAATTAAAATACACGGGTCCATCATTTAAATTAGATTCTAATATCGCTATTATTGATTCAGGTAAAGTTGTAATTCTATCATCTCTTAATATCAATAATATTAGTGTATTTAATCCTAGTTTGTGTAATGGTTTAACAGCTATTTGAATTAATCCTAAATGCATGTAATTAAATCCTTGTTGAGTATGTTGTTCGATTAATTCATGATTTAATAAATTAACTACTTCTCTCTGCTGGGTGACAGATCTAGAAGATTCAATAGTTTGCTTAATACTATGAGTTTTAAAATTTTCAAACATATTAGTTTTATAAATTTCTTTATAACTAATCTCAGGTAAGGTCCAGTTTTGTAATCTGTTTTCTATAGCTGCTAGTTCTAATTCATGGTTTTGGTAATGATCTTGGTCCGATCTAAGTTCGACTTCTTCTGGACTTAAGCCTACACTGAACTGCTTCCTAGAAGAAGAACCTAATTCACTTAAAGTTTTAAGTAGTTTTGACATTTTTCTTATTCTGATAACTATAACTTCTTATCTCTCTTACTCTAGACGGGAACACCTACGGACTCAGGGGTTACGGGAACACCAATTCTCGCCTCTTCTCTTGGGCAATAACGGCTTACCAACGCAACTATCCGGGCTTACCAACGTTGTTAAGTTTGAGATTTAAGAAAATATAATTATAAGAATAATAAATATGACAAAAGTTTCTTAAATACTTCGAGAAAATATTTGTTCTTCCTCTGAATCCGACTCAGTATCAGGCTTTGATACCAAATCGGAGTCGGAGTAAGATCGGGGATAATTTACAAGATAATCGTATGTTAAATATGGTAAATAATTATAAGACATAGTGAAATCAAAAGTTTCAATATGAAGTCTATTAAAAGAAAAATCATCAGAGTTAATATTTAAAAGACAGAAGGTATGAAATTCGTAATTATTATAATTATGATAAGAATATATATGATGCAAGTTAATATATATGAAAACAGAAATAGCCATTTTATTTCTTCAATAATATACTTACAAAGGGAGTGTAAGACCCTTAAATTTTAAAATTAAATTCAGATTTAATTTTTAAGTGTATTTGGGAATAATTGTAAAAGATTCAATATATGTATGTTTTGTGTAAATATATATATATAAACATTTGTTTTGGAGGTGGAATTAAAATTATTGGATAATGGATAAATTAATTTAATTTCGAGTAATTAAATTATCGGGCTGATAATTAAGATTTTCTCGGCTAATTGCGACAAGACGGATTAAGTGTTGGAGGATAAAAAGATATTTTAATATAAGCATTGGGTGAGGTGGCGCAGATATTTGTGATGAAGGAAACAATTTATGCCTTCCTCTGCTGTGTCAGACAGCATTTATGGAGATATTTAAGTGATAAGATTTTTCTTCTTTCCTCTGTTACGACAGATTCTGCTTTATATCTTCTTCTTCTTCTTCTTCTTCTTCTGTTTTCTGTGTTAGTAAAGGAAAAACAGATTACTCAATATTCATTTTCTTGAAAATCTGAGTGTCAAATCAGAAAGTTTCGAGTACGAGAGTTATTCCTCTGATCGTTACGGAGCTAAAGAACTGACTTTTGTGGCAGCGAACGCGAACTGGAGTTTCGTAGACTTGTTTAGCAGAAGAAAACGAACCAAGAGATCCAAATTAAGGTAAGGGCACCTTCCAACTTTTTAGATTGCATTTAGGGCTGTAAATGCATGTGTGATGAATGATTATTGGTTTATGTTTGTGAAAAACATGGTGTTATGTTTTGGAAATCATTCTGTGTGTGTTGAATGATGATTCTGGTTCTGATTTTGTTTTGTTAAAAATCAGTGAGGTTATTCTAATTTGAGTGAATCTGTGTTTTTGCTGTGTTTTGTTAAAACAATCTGTTGCTGATATTGGATGAAAAATGTTCTGAGTTGATATTTTAAAAGAGTGGAATTATGATTCTGGTATTGGGTTGTGTAAGTCCCTTAATTTTAATTATTAATTTTTGGAATTATTGTCAAGGGTATTTTGGGAATTTTTGTAAATATTTAATATATGTATGATTTAAGTGAATATATATATATATAAATATTTATTTGGAAGATGAATTAAAATTATTGGGTGAAGAATTAAATTAATTTAATTTCAAGTAATTAAATTAATCGGACCACTAATTAAGGATTAGTGGCTAATTGCAAGATAATTAAAAGTTGGAAATCAGACAAGTGGCAAGTGAGGTGGCACCATGAGAGCCTATAAATAGGAGTGAGAAGGATGCTGAAGTCAGAACACCATTCCTTCCTCCTCACTGCCCATATTGCATGTACCAAGTCCATCTCCCCTCCCATTCTATCGCTGTTCTGCCATTCCCGAATTCAAATTGAAGAGAGGGAAATTCCTCCAAACACCATTAACTGAAATTCCAACCATCAAACCAGAAAACCCACAGTAGTAAAGTTAATCCCCACCTCGTTACGAAGCCAAAGAGCCTAGTTTTGCAGCAGCAAACTCAGGGAGCAGTTCGCCGTTTTTGACGCCCAGAGTTGAGCAGAAGCAGAGCACGATACAAGGGTAAGGGCACCTTCCATCTTTTAGCTGCATTAGGGCCACGAATGTGTGTTATTTCAGTTCTGTTTTTAAAAGAAAAACTATTTTCGAAAAATGACATTTTGAAAGAAAATGCATTTTGTTGATATGTGATTATCCTGATGGTTGTTGCTGGCTGTTTTTCTAATAAAACATGCTGTTTTACTTATGGGTGAAAGTTGGAAAATGTTTGCATGTTATTTTAATGATGATTAAAATGCATGTCATAAAACTGTTTTGAAAATAGTCTTAAAATGCAAAAATGCATTCTGTTGAGGTCTGTTGTTTTGTGATGCTTGCATGTATTTCTGTGGTATCATGAAAGCTGAATACTTGCATGTTATTCTATTGTGTGGTGAAAGCTGAAATGCTTTACATGTCATTCTGTTGTTTAGAAAACTAAGTGCTTGCATGTCATCCTGATGTTTGATGAAGCTGAGTATTTGCATGTCATTCTGGTGTTTTGAGAAAACTGAATACTTGCATGTTTGTTCTGATGAGTGAGGAAACTGCAATGTTCAAATGATGTTCTGATGGTTTGAAAATCTGAATGATTTGGTGATGGTGACTCTGATTATGTTCTGTGTTGAGTGATTCTGGTGATATTGATGATTCTGATTCTGTTTGTTTTGTGTGATTCTGGTGGTGTTGATGGTTTTTAAAGGAAAAGGGATTTTAAATGAGGGAAGTGTTTTGAAAAAGTGCAGAATTCGTTTGATGTTTGATTGTTATTTTTAAAGAAATAGTTTGAAAAAGTGTTGATGTTTCAGGAAGTATTTCACTGGTTTTTCGAAGGTGTATTCGAATACAACATGAGTGTATTCGAATACAACCTGTCAAGTTCTGTTTTGCCTAAGTTTTCAAAACCTGTATTCGACTACGAGCCCCTGTAGTCGAATACAGAAGAAGGATTTTTGCTTTTGACTAAACCTCTGTATTCGACTACGACCATGTCGTATTCGAATACATAAGTGAAATTTTAACATTGTATTCTCATCTGTAGTCGACTACAGGCATGCTGTATTCGACTACAGATTCGAGTTTTTCCAGAAACTCCATTTTCAGCTTCTGTATTCGAATACAAGGAAGCTGTATTCGAATACAGATTCGTGTTTTCCAGAAAAAAATCAATTTTAATCACTGTCATGTGAGTTTTAAAGTATTGAGAAACTTTGAGAAGGATTTAAATGAGGTCTGTGAAATGGTTTTAAAGTGGAAGGGATGAGTTTTAAGGACGTGGGAGAAATGCTGAAATTTTCAAGGTTTGGTCTTCTGTATTCGACTACAGGCATGCTGTATTCGAATACAGAATGTTAAAAATGCATTTCATGCTTCCGTATTCGAATACAGGGGATCTGTATTCGAATACAGATTCGAGTTTGCAGAAAATTCCAAGTTTTCAAGAGTGTTTTGTAAACCCTGAGTGTTTGGGGAATACTGGGAATGTTGTGGTGAGTTAAAGTGGAACTTTTGATGAGATTTTGATGTTGTGGTGATGAAATTTTTGAAACTTTACTGATGTAATGAAAGAGGTTGATTTATGCCCTGAAATCTGCTCTGTATTCGAATACTAGAGGGCTGTATTCGAATACATAGAGTGATTCTATATTGTTTTTGGCTTCTGTATTCGAATACATAAGAGCTATATTCGAATACAGATTCGTAAATCCCAGAAAAATCCCAGTTTTAAATATTGTAATTGAATGTTAGAGTCTGGGAAAAACATTTCAGAATGTTAATGAATATTTGGTTGTTTAGTCATGTTTGTGATGATGAGAATTTTGATTATCCTGAGATGTGTTAAATATGATTGAGAGGCATTAATTTCTGTTTTGTATGCTGTTTCTAGAGAAGTGAAACACTGCATCTTCCATGCATTGCATAGTTAAGTGGTACCCGCGATGGGCAACAGAGTAATGCGCAACCACGTGCTGATCTGTTGAGCGATTGCACGAGTGCTGGACTGTTGAGCGTCTGCACTAGGTACTGATCTGTTGAGCGATTGTACCTTGGTATATAAGTGCTAGACTGTTGAGCATCTGCACTGGTACTGGACTGTTGAGCGTCTGTACCCTGAAATGTGCAACCCCGTGCTGATCTGTTGAGCGATTGCACGAGTGCTGGACTGTTGAGCGTTTGCACTAGGTACTGATCTGTTGAGCGATTGTACCTTGGGTGATGTCAAACGTGCTGGTCTGTTGAGCGACTGCACGATGTGCTGGACTGTTGAGAGATTCGTGTTTTTTTAGAAATTCAAGTTTTTTAACATTGTTTTATAAACCTTGAGTGTTGGGATACCTTGGGAAGGTTTGTGGTGAATAAAAATGGAATTTTTATGATAGTTTGAAGTGGTGGTGATGAAGTTTTTGAGAATTTACTGAAGTGGTGGAAATTCTGATTTTTGTACTGTGACAGCCTCTGTATTCGAATACAAGGAGTCTGTATTCGAATACAAGGAGTCTGTATTCGAATACAGGGTGTTGATTTTGCCCTGTTTGGCTTCTGTATTCGAATACAATGAAGCTGTATTTGAATACAGATTCGTATTTTTGCCAGAAACCTCAGTTTTAAACACAGTTTTTGAATTTTAACAGTTGGGGAAAAAACTTTTGATAATTAAGAGTGGAACTTTGTGGTAATGCAAAGTGTAATGTTTGCTTGGATGATTAATCATTGATTGTGTTGAGATGTTTTGAAAAATGAGGAAAATGCATGAATTTTACTGAGGTTGCATACTGTTTCCAGTGAAGTGAAACACTGCATATTTATGCATGGCATAGTCATGTGTTAACCGCGATGGGCCATAGAGTAATGCGTATCCACGTGCTGATATGTAGGGATTGCACGAGTGCTGATCTGTAGTGATTGCACTAGGTACTAATATGTGATTGTACCTTGGTATATAAGTGTTGGTCAGATAAACGACTGCACTGGTACTGGACTGTAGTGTCTGTACCCTGAAATGCGCAGCCACGTGCTGATCTGTAGTGATTGCACGAGTGCTGATCTGTAGTGATTGCACTAGGTACTGATCTGTAGTGATTGTACCTTGGTTTATGTCAAACGTGCTGGTCTGTAGTGACTGCACGAGTGCTGGTCTGTATGCGACTGCACTGGTGCTGATCTGTATGCGACTGCACTGGTGCTGATCTGTATGCGATTGCACCCTGGTCATGAGGGCCGTTAAATTGTGCTAGTCTGTAAGCGACTGCACCTTGGTGATTCCAAGAATTTATGAACATGAGCATATACATATTGCATCGGAGTGTTTGACCGGAGGGTCTCGTTTTGGTTTTATGATGATGGTTGAGAATTGTTGTGTGAGTAAGTACTTTCTGGAAATCTGTAATTTCTGATGAATTGATGTTTGTGCTTACATCATGATTTTCATACTTATTTGGTTGCTGTTTTGCAAAGTACAAATGTCATGTATTTCAAAATTTAGCATCCTTATTTATCATCATTGTTTTCTAATGTGGCATGAATATGTTTGATATTGCTGTTATAAATGCTATGTGGTAATTGTTATTTTCGGTCGGTGACCCTTTACAATTATTGTGGAAAATTGGACTTTGCCCTCAGATGAGATTCAAACCCGTACCCCTGATGGTCATACTAACGACAGGGAACGTCGTTAGTTTCCCTTGATCTTTATTTTGTGGGCTATGCAAAGAGATGAGCAGCTGGGTGAAGAAAAGACTTGTGAATATTGTAATGCTACTGTAGCTTAGGGTATGATAAGTGTAGACTTATGTATAGGATTTTGAACTCAAGGGTTGTAAATATTTATTTTGGGAAGTATTGTAAAACTTTTCCGCACTCTGATAAATATTGTGGTGGATTGAGAATCCTGTTTTGATGTACCTTTGTTTTAATTATTATAAATATCAATTTCCCAAACATATTTTATTCGATTAATCGTGTTGTTGTTATTTAATTATTTATCTATTTTGGACTACGATGTCGAATGATATTTATTTTGAATTGATTTTAATTCCCTTGAAATTAATTATGAAAACTCTTTTATTTATTTATCCATTCATTTTAAAAAAAATACACTCACGCTGTGTTTTAAACTCGGGGTGTTACAGAAATAATTGGGAATAATTTGAGAAATTGATCTTGTATGATTAAACTCAGGTTCTATTAAAAATAAAATCTTTTTATACTCTTTTTCTAACCAAGGACAGACTAATGAATCAGGAGGAGTATAATAAGGTACCTTTTTTGGAGCTTTTTGGGTGTTTAATGAAGTGGGGGTATTAAGAGCAAATGCTAAGGGGGAGATTAATTGTGAATTAATGGGAGGCCTTATAGATCTAGGCGTATAAGAGGTCGAAGGAGAGGGGTAATAGGAAGGTAAAGATAGTGGAGTTAATGGTGTGAATTTATTCTGGGTTGGTAATGAAGAGGTAGGTGAGGGATTTTTTAATGCTTGTTTCATGGTTAATTGATGAGTGGGTTTCAGAATTAATTTCAAGGGAATTAAAATCAATTCAAATTAAACATCATTCGACATCGTAATTCAAAATAGAAAGTAATAAAATAACATCACGATTAATCGAATAAGATCTTTTTTGGGAAATTGATCTTTATAATATATAAAAAATAAAGATACATCAAAACTGGATTCTCAATCCACCAAAATATTTATCAGAGTGCGGAAAAGTTTTACAATAATTCCCAAAATAAATATTTACAACCACTGAGTTCAAAACCCTATACATCAAGTCTAAACTGATCATACACTAAGCAAAATAAATATTTACAACCACTAAATATTTACAACCACTGAGTTCAAAACCCTATACATCAAGTCAAAACCCTATACATCAAATTAATATGAAAATCGTGTTGTAAGCACAAACATCAATTCAGCAATCACACCAATTTATCAGAAATTCCATAATCCATAAAGTACTTACACACACAACAATTTTCAACCATCATCATAAAACCAAAACGTGACTGACGCAGTCGGAAATCGCAAGGGGTTAGCAAGCGCTAATCCTAAAAAAAGAATAAGTTTTGGAATCCACCAGAGAAGAGAAAAACTCTCAAAATTAATTATTTTATTAAAAGATACTTTTTGTTACAGCATAGAAAGTCTTTAAATAGATAATAGAAACCCTAGTACGGAAATTAGGTAAAACAGAAAAGCCCTACATTAAAGGAAAAGCTAAAACGGCTGTAAAACAGAAAAGCCCAAAATTACGGGAAAACTAAAATGACTGTTTTGAGGCCCAAGATGAGCTCAAAACGATTCTGGAGCCCATACATCATGGCAAAGCCATGTGTTGTGTTTGTGGTGCGATTCCCTTTTCGGAAAGGTATAATAATAGGCAATCTGACACTGGACGATCTTTTTTCTGCATTTCCCCGCAAAGCCGTTTCTTCCTCAATTCTGGCCTTGAACCCTCCTACATTAGTCTCCTCCACTTCTAAAGAACTCGACCCCGAGTTCATACCAGAATAAAGGTCAGCATCTTCATGGAACTCATAAATATCAGCCACATTAACTTCAGCAACTCAAAACCCACAATCTCCTGAGCTAAGGTAATCAACAAGGAAGCTCTCCTACTCAACGCATATGCTACCTTGTTCTGGGCGCCTGATTTGGGCAGAATGATAAATGGGAATTTCTGCAGAAAACTCACCCAGCGAGCATGCATCTTCTGACTATGGAGGAACTTCTGGGCAAAGTGGTCAGTGAACAAGATAAACTCCCTCTGAATCAAATAATGCTCCCATTGCCTCAAAGCTCAAAAGACTGCATAAAACTCCTGGTCATAAGTGCTCCACTTCTGCTTGGCATCGCTCAGTTTTTCACTAAAGAAAGCCACTGGTCGCTTCTCTTGTGAAAGTCCAGCACCTACCCCTACTCCACTGGCATCACACTCCACCTGGAATATCTTGTCGAAGTCAGGTAAAGCGAGAACTGGTTTCGTGCAAAGCTTCTCATTGATCATCGCAAAGCTCTGCTCTTGTTCAGGTCCCCACTAGAATTTTCCTTTCTTCAGACACTCAGTGATAGGTGCAGTAATGGTGCTGAAGTCGCGCACAAACCTCCTATAGAAAGTAGCCAGGCCATGGAAACTGCGTACTTCCGTCACAGACTTAGGTGCAGGCCAGTTTCTGATAGCACTCACCTTCTCTTCGTCCACCTGAATCCCATCTTCACCGACAACAAAACCCAAAAACAACAGCTTGTTGGTACAGAAGGTGCACTTCTTCAAGTTGATGTATAACTGGTGCTCTTGCAAGACCTGTAGCACTTGCTTCAAATGCCCTAGATGATCCTCCTTGGTTTTGCTACAATTCAGAATATCATCAAAGTAAACCACCACAAAAGAGCCAGTAAAAGGACGAAGAACCTGATTCATTAGCCTCATGAAAGTACTGGAGGCGTTGGATAACCCGAAAGGCATGACCAACCACCCGTAAAGGCCATCCTTGCTCTTGAAAGCCGTCTTCCATTCATCTCCAGGTCTAATTCGGATATGATGATAACCACTCCGTAGATCTATCTTTGAAAACAACTTAGACCCTGATAACTCATCAAGCATGTACTCCAGACGAGGGATGGGAAACCTGTATTTGATCGTTATCTTGTTGATGGCTCTGCTGTCAACGCACATCCGCCACTGATTGTTCCTCTTAGGGACCAAAAGCACTGGAACTGCACATGGGCTCATACTCTCTCTAATGAACCCTTTCTTCAGTAAATCCTTAATCTGTTCCCGCAATATCTCGTTCTCCTTGGGACTCATGCGGTAATGAGGTAGGTTCGGCAAGCTGGAACATGGAATTAAATCAATCTGATGCTAAATATCTCGCATAGGAGGCAAGTCGTTGGGTAGCTCATTTGAGATCAACTCCCCAAAATCCGTCAAGATTTCCTGCACCTTTTTCGGTGGTTCAGGCTCCTCTTTCATAGCACTCAGCAAACCCTTGACCACCACTGGGCAAAACCACTCAGTTTCCCTGAAGGCTTCAGTCAAATCATGCTCATCCTGCGTCATAACAAGAAAACTGGATTTCTCTTTTCCTGTTTGTCTATTAAAACCAGAAACCGAAGCCATAGCTATCTTGTGCCTTTCCCAGGAGAACATCATCACATTATCTCTGCCTCTATACGTGATATCATTGTCATACTGCCAAGGTCGCCCAAGTAGGACATGACACACATCCATATTCAGAACATCACACACCACATCTTCCTTGTAATGCCTTCCGATGGAAATAGGTACCTTGCAAGTCTTCGTCACCTTGACCTGCGAACCCTTACTCACCCAGCCCAAAGCATAAGGCTTGGCATGCGGTTCTGTCGGCAACTCTAGGTAGTCCACCAGCTTCTGGGATACCAAGTTCTCTGTACTCCTGTTATCCACGATCAGATTACACACCTTATTCTTAATAGAATAGTGTGTTCTAAAAAGATTCTTCCTTTGCCCCTCCTCCTTTGAAGACAACAGAACTCTCTGCAGCACAAAATTCACCGCTTCTTCAAACTCCTCATTCAACACTGCAGTCGTTCTCCTAGAAGGGCAAACATTCGACTTGTGACCCTGCCCTCCGCAACGGAAACACTTATCTCCCGTCGGTTTCACGTATGGGTTGGCTGACTTCTAGTTCACCCTCTTGTTGGGCGTAGCACTGCTGGTTCCACTGGTATCTTTTGCCGAGGAGTCAGAATCCTTAGCAGCAACACTCTTATCCCCATCACCAGCAACTTTAGAATTACCCTGCGGAGTGAATCTACGAAAAGATGAGAAATTTCTGGGGGATTTCTCCATTAGTTCTGCTTTCAAGGCTAGCGTAGAGGCCTCTGTCACGGTCCAGACAGTCTGCAGACCCATCTTCTCCTGTATCGACCCCTTCAAGCCATTAACATAACGAGTCACCTTCTGACCCTCAGTTTCCCCTAGTTCGTTGCGTTCTGAGAAACGCAGGAACTCTGCTGTATACTCGGTCACGCTCCTTCTACCTTGAACTCAATCGATATACATCTTGTACAGAATCTGCTCATAATCTTCAGGCAAGAAACGCTCCAGCATCAACTGTTTCATTCGCCTCCACGTTCTGTGTAAGACCCATAAAAATTAATATTAATTTATGGAATTAATATTAAGGGTATTTTGGGGATATTTGTAAAATATTTAATATATGTATGTTTTGAGTGAATATATATATATATATATATATATATATATATATTTATTTATTTTGGAAGATGAATTAAACTATTGGATGAAGATTAAATTAATTTAATTTCGAGTAATTAAATTAATCGGACCATTAATTAAGGATTAGTGGCTAATTGCAAAAGGATTAAGTGCTGAGAAATCCAGTTGGAAATCAGACAAGTGGCAAGTGAGGTGGCACCTTGAGAGCCTATAAATAGGAGTGAGAAGGATGGTGAAGTCAGAACACCATTCCTTCCTCCTCACTGCCCATATTGAATGTACCAACCCCATTTCACCTCTCATTCTGTCTCTGTTTTACCCAATTTCCCGAATTCAAAATTGAAGAGAGGGAATTCCTCAAGACTCCAGTAACTGAGAATCCAAGCCTCAAACCTGAAAACCCTCAGTAGTAAAGTTAATCCCCATCTCAATACGAAGATAAAGAACCCAGTTTTGCCGTAGCAAACTCAGGGAACAGCTTCGCCGTTTTTAGACGCAGAAAAGGGAACGCAGCAGGAACAAGAGAAATAGCATAGCACGCAACAAGGGTAAGGGCACCTTCCAACTTTCTAGTTGCATTAGGGTTGTAAATGCATGTTATTTCAGTTCTGTTTTGAAAGAAAAACATGTTTTCAAAATGACATCTTGAAAAATGAAGAAAATGCATTTTTGTTGATATGTGATGATTCTGTGATGGCTGTTGTTGGTTGACTGCATTACTGCTGTTTTACTTATGTGAGAAAACTGAAGATGTTTTGCATTGTTTTTAAAGATGGTTAAAATACATGTTCATAAAACTGTTTTGGAAAATAGTTTTTAAAATGCAAAAAAAAATGCATTCTGTTGGTGTGTTGCTGCTGTGTGATGATTTCTGTTTTGGTTGAAAACATTAGTCATGTTCTGATGTTTGTGAAAGCTGAAATGCTATGCATGTTATTCTGATGTTTGAGGAAGCTAAAATGCTTTGCATGTTGTTCTGATTGTTTGAAAAGCTGAAATGCTATACATGTTATTCTGATGTTTTGAGAAAGCTGTGATGCTTGCATGTTTGTTCTGATGGTTGAAAAATCTGAATGATTCTGGTGAGTGAACATTCTGTTTTTTGGTTCTGGATGATTGGGGTTGGATCCTGATTCCATTTCTGTTTTGTGTGATTCTGGTGGTGTTGATGATTTAAAAGGAAAAAGGATTTTAAATGAGGGAAGTGTCTTCTGGAAAAAGTGTTGAATCTGTTCTGTTGTTTGGTTGTTGTTTTAAAAGAAAATAGTTTGAAAAGGGTTGAATCTCAGGAAATTTTCACTGGTTTTCGAAGGTGTATTCGAATATAACATGTGTGTATTCGACTACAACCTGTAAAATTTCTGTTTTACTTAAGTTTTCAAACTTGTATTCGACTACGAGCCCTGTAGTCGAATATAGAAGAAGAATTTATGTTTCTGTTTCTGGTTCTGATGATCCTTATGTGGATCATACTGTTTCAGTTTCTGGTTCTGATGATCCTTGTGTGGATCATACTGTTTCTGTTTCTCGTTCTGATGATCCTTGTGTGGATCATTCTGTTTCTGGTTTTGATGATCCTTGTGTGGATCATTTCGTTTCTATTTCTGGTTCTGATGATCCTTGTGTGGATCATTCCGTTTCTGTTTCTGGTTCTGATGATCCTTGTGTGGATCATTCTGTTTCTATTTCTGGTTCTGATGATCCTTGTGTGGATCATTTTGTGTCTATTTCTGGTTCTGATGGTTCTAATGTTAACCATTCTATTTCTGCTTCCGATGGTTCTGATGTTAACCATCTTCTAATGATTCTGATGTAAATCAACCTGTTTCTGCTCCTGATGATTCTAATGTTAATCATTCTATTTCTGCTTCTGATGATTCTGATAATCATCATGTTTTCTGCTTCTGATGATTCTGATCATCATCTTGTTTCCTGCTTCTGATGATTCTGATAATCATCATGTTTTCTGCTTCTGATGATTCTGATCATCATCTTGATTCCTGCTTCTAATGATTCTGATAATCATTCTGTTGTTTCTGCTTCTGGTGATTCTGGCATGAACCATTTTGTGCTTCTTCTGATAAATTCTGGATGAAGTCTGGGCGAAGTCTGGATTATTCAAAATTCGATTGTCATGCCATGTTCTGGTCAAAATATCTTCTGGATTATTTCTTGCTTTTGACAACTTATAGCCTGGAACAACTCTCCACATGGCAGGCTTCACAATAGTATGGTCCAAAGAATCTTCTGATATTTATTCCCTCTGATATAATCCATCAAAGATATCTTCTGGTCACTTCTGGACAAGTATGGACTGTGTTGAAATTACACTGCCAGACTATGTTCTGATCAGTATAACTTCTTGATTGCTTCTAATATTTGAATCATTCTTGTTTGGAGCAATTCATATTATGGCAGGCTTCCCTCTGGTGTTTTCCAGATGTTCTCCTGATTTTGTTTCTGTTTGATATAAGCCTCCAAAGTTATCTTCTGGTCGGTTTTGGGAATTCTGGTTTATCTTCTGATAATTCCAGAAATGTATCTTCTGTAAATTCAGAATGTATCCTCTGATACCTTCATCTTCTGATGGTTTTTACCGTAGTAATTCAAGTTCAAAATAAGATCCATCAAGTGTATTTGTACACATCAGAATCCAGATTATTTAGAACCAACTTGGTTCCAACATCACTCTGTGTTCTTTCTGATGATTCTGGATGAATCATTCTGTGTTGCTTCTGATGATTCTGATAATCATCTTGTTTCTACTTCTGATGATTCTGATAATCATTTTATTTTGCTTCTGATGATTCTTGTGTGAATCATTCTGTTTTACTTATGATGATTCTGATAATCATTCTGTTTCTGCTTCTGATGATTCTGATGTTGATCCTTCTGGTTCTGTTCTGATGTTAATCATTTATTTTGGTTCTGTTTCTGATGTTGATCCTTCTGGTTCTGTTCTGATGTTAATCATTCATTCTGGTTCTGTTTCTGATGTTGATCCTTCTGGTTCTGTTTCTGATTTTGATCCTTCTGGTTCTGATCTGATGTTAATCATTCATTCTGGTTCTGTTTCTGATGTTTATCCTTTTGGTTCTGTTCTGATGTTAATCATTCATTCTGGTTCTGTTTCTGATGTTGATCCTTCTGGTTTTGTTCTGATGTTAATCATTCATTCTGGTTCTGTTTCTGATGTTGATCCTTCTGGTTCTGTTCTGATGTTAATCATTCATTTTGGTTCTGTTTTTGATGTTGATCCTTCTAGTTCTGTTCTGATGTTAATCATTCATTCTGGTTCTGTTTCTGATGTTGATCCTTCTGGTTCTGTTCTGATGTTAATCATTCATTCTGGTGCTGTTTCTGATGTTCTGGTGTTGATGATTCTGATTCTGGTTCTGATGTTAAACATTCTCATTCTGGTTCTGTTCCTGATGTTCTGATGATTAATCATTCTGATTCTGGTTTTGTTTTCTGATGATCTGATGTTGATCATTCAGGTTTTGTCTTCTGTATTCGACTACAGGCATGCTGTATTCGAATACATAATGTTAAAATTGCAGATTTTCACTAGTTTTAGCTTCTGTATTCGAATACAAGGGATCTGTATTCGAATACAGATTCGTGTTTTTCCAGAAACTCAGTTTTTAGCTTCTGTATTCGAATACAAGGAAGCTGTATTCGAATACAGATTCGTGTTTTCCAGAAAATCAAGTTTTAAACTCTGCCTTGTGAATTTTAAAGTGTTGGGAAACTTTGAGAAGGATTAAAATGATTTAAAATGGAGTCCTTGATATAGTTTTGAAGAGGAGAGGATGATGTTTTGAAAACCTTTACTGATTTAGTGAAAAATGTTGATTTGTGCAATGAGACTGCCTCTGTATTCGACTACCAGGGGGGCTGTAGTCGAATACAGAGTGTTAATTCTGCATTGTTTTGGCTCCTGTATTCGAATACAGAGAGGCTGTATTCGAATACAGATTCATATTTTCCAGAAAACTCAGTTTTAAACACTATTTTGTGAATTTTAAGAGTTTGGGGAACAATGGAAATACTTGAGATGATTAAGTATGGAATTGGTGAGATAATGGAAGTATTGATTACGTATACAATATGCCATGAATATATGTGTTGTTGTGAGATATATGCTATGTGCTTATTTGTTAATTTCGGTCGGTGACCCTTGCTATTATATTGTGGACTTTGGGCTTTGCCCTCAGATGTTACCCGAACCCGTCCTACAGACGGATACACTAACGACGGAAGCGTCGTTAGTTTCCCCTGATTTTTACATACGGAGTCTACGTGGACAATGCAGAGGGGCGCACGGTTGGCTGAAGACGAGACTTATAGAGGATACGGTGGAGACCGTGCTACTGTAGCTTAGTGCATGATCAGTCTAGACTTTTGTATAGGGTCTTGAGTTTTGGGAAATGTAAATTTTACTTTGGGAATTAATGTAATACTTTTTCCGCTGTATTATTCTGCACTCTGACACTGATTGGGTGATAACCTTTGAAATGAACTGATTTTATTTTAATTCCTTTGATATTAATTTTGGAAAAACTCATTTCAATTATTTATTTGAAAAAAAAAAATGCACCCGCGCTGTGTTTTAAACTCGGGGTGTTACAATTGTGGTATCAGAGCATTTGGTTAAATTTTTAGGTTAAAAGCTCTGATTAAAGTATTTGTTTTGAGTCATTAGCTGATCATGCATAGGAGCAAGTAGTTAAAGTGTCAAGTCTTGTGGAAGTTGTGGTGTGACTGAAGTGATGATGTGTTAAGTTTTGGAATTATTCCAAGTAGTGCGAGATTTTTACTTGATGATGGTTTTGTAAGGAACAATGCCTCCAAAAAGGAGACAACACTACAAGAGCCAACGTCAGCGGGGATGATCGGATGGCTGAAGCGATGAACAACATGGATGCGTCTGTTGCTGCACAGGCGGCTGCCATAACTCAACGCGATCTGGAGAAGAGAGAAAGAGAGATTCGCGCTGCTGAATCTAGAGGACTAGAGGATTTTCGTCGTCATAATCCTCCCAAGTTCAAGGGTGATGAGGGTCCAGAAAGAGCGGACCAGTGGATTCAAGAGATGGAGAAAATCTTCGAGATGATTAATTGCCGAGCAGCGGTGAAGGTCAACTATGCCACGTACCTGCTGATAGGGGATGCAGAGTATTGGTGGAGAAGTACAAGATTACTGATGGGGTCAGCTCAAGAGGAAGTGAACTGGGAGTCGTTCAAAAAGAAGTTTTTGGACAAGTACTTCCCGATGAGCACTAGGACCAAGTTGGGTGATGATTTTCTGAAATTATACCTGGGGAATATGACAGTGGGAGAATACACAGCTAAGTTTGAGTCGCTGTCCAGACATTTTAGATTCTTCCGGGAAGAAGTTGATGAACAGTTTATGTGTCATCGCTTTCAGAATGGACTGAAGTATGAGATACAAGACTCGGTCTTGCCTTTGGGAATTCAACGTTTCCAAGTATTAGTAGAGAAGTGTAGAGAGGTTGAAGAGATGAAGAACAAGAGGGCCAACAGAGGAGGGAACTTTAACTCTGGAGGGCTTAGTCGAGTACATAATCAGAACAATAGAGGAAAGCAGGTTGCTAAGCCGTATAACCGACCCCAGAACAACAACAGGGGCCAGAATCGCCCGGGGAACCAGACTTTTGGACGACAATTAGGACAATGGGTTCGTTGTTTCCGATGTGGGAAAGAAGGACACTATGCTACTGCTTGTACCGTAAAGGATTCTCCCTGTTTCAATTGCCATAAGACAGGACACTTTGCAAGGGATTGCAAGGCTCCGAAGGTGGAACCAACAGTGAACGCAACTAGGGCTACTTGTCCTGTTGCTAGAGGACGCGACTTGGGAACTGGAGAGTAAGATGAGGGAACGATATCCTCGGTTGTTTACGAACATGTAGTTTCGAGGACGAAACTAATTTAAGGGGGTAGTAATGTAAGACCCATAAAAATTAATATTAATTTATGGAATTAATATTAAGGATATTTTGGGGATATTTGTAAAATATTTAATATATGTAAGTTTTGAGTGAATATATATATATAAATATTTATTTTGGAAGATGAATTAAAACTATTGGATGAAGATTAAATTAATTTAATTTCGAGTAATTAAATTAATCGGACCATTAATTAAGGATTAGTGGCTAATTGCAAAAGGATTAAGTGCTGAGAAATCCAACTGGAAATCAGACAAGTGGCAAGTGAGGTGGCACCTTGAGAGCCTATAAATAGGAGTGAGAAGGATGGTGAAGTCAGAACACCATTGTAAGACCCTTAATTTTAAATATTAATTTTTGGAATTCTTGTCAAGGGTATTTTGGGAATTTTTGTAAATATTTAATATATGTATGTTTTGAAGTGAATATATATATATATATATATAAATATTTATTTGGAAGATGAATTAAAATTATTGGATGAAGAAGTAAATTAATTTAATTTCAAGTAATTAAATTAATTGGACCATTAAGTAAGGATTAGTGGCTAATTGCAAGATAATTAAAAGGCTAGAAAATCAGACAAGTGGCAAGTGAGGTAGCACCATTAGAGTCTATAAATAGGAGTGAGAAGGATGGTGAAGTCAGAACACCATTCCTTCCTTCTTACTGCCCATATTGCAGACCTCTAGAATTCGAGCAGGGTGATCATGTATTTTTTAGGGTTACGCCTACAACTGGTGTTGGCAGAGCTATTAAGTCAAGGAAGTTGACTCCTAAATTTATTGGGCCATACCAGATTACTGCACGTATTGGACCATTGGCCTATCGGATTGCGTTACCTCCAATACTGTCCAATATTCACGACGTATTTCATGTATCGCAACTAAGAAAGTACATTGCAGACCCGACACATGTAATCGAGCCTGGTACAATTCATCTAAGGGACAACCTGTCGTTTGAAGTATTTCCGGTGAGGATCGAAGACAGGAAGATTAAGCAGTTGAGAAACAAGGAAGTCCCACTAGTCAAGGTGATTTGGAATCCGACTACTGGAGACGCAACCTGGGAATTGGAAAGTAAAATGAAGGAACAATACCCTCAATTATTTACGGACATGTAGTTTCGAGGACGAAACTAATTTAAGGGGGGTAGTATTGTAAGACCCTTAATTTTAAATATTAATTTTTGGAATTATTGTCAAGGGTATTTTGGGAATTTTTGTAAATATTTAATATATGTATGTTTTGAAGTGAATATATATATATATATATATATATATAAATATTTATTTGGAAGATGAATTAAAATTATTGGATGAAGAAGTAAATTAATTTAATTTCAAGTAATTAAATTAATTGGACCATTAAGTAAGGATTAGTGGCTAATTGCAAGATAATTAAAAAGCTGGAAAATCAGACAAGTGGCAAGTGAGGTGGCACCATGAGAGTCTATAAATAGGAGTGAGAAGGATGGTGAAGTCATAACATCATTCCTTCCTCCTTACTGCCCATATTGCATGTACCAACTCCATTTCTGTCTCTATTTCTGTCTCTATTTCTGCCATTCCCGAACTGAAATTTAAGAGAGGGAAAATCCTTCAAACACCATTAACTGAGAATCCAAGCCTCAAACCTGAAAACCCCATTAGTAAAGTTAATCCCCACCTCAATACGAAGAGAAAGAACCCAGTTTTGCAGCAGCAAACTCAGGGAACAGCTTCACCGTTTCTGGACGCAGAAAAGGGAATGCAGCAGGAACAAGAGAAATAGCAGAGCACGCTACAAGGGTAAGGGCACCTTCCATTTTTTAGCTGCATTAGAGCCATAAATTTGTGTTATTTCAGTTCTGTTTTAAGAGAAAAACTGTTTTCGAAAATGACATTTTGAAAGAAAATGCATTTTGTTGATAAGTGATTATTCTGATAAGTTGTTGTTGGCTGTTTTACTGGTAAAATATGTTGTTTTACTTCTGGGTGAATGCTGGAAAATGTTTGCATGCCATTTTAGTTATGATTAAAAATGCATGTCTTAAAACTGATTTGAAAATGGCATTAAAATGCAAAATGCATCCTGTTGGTGCTTAGTGTTCTGTGATGTTTGCTTGTCATTCTGTTGTGTTTTGAGAAAACTGATTGCATACATGTTTGCTCTGTTGTTTTTGGGAAAACTGAATGCATGCATGTTTGCTCTGGTATTTTGTGAACACTTAAATGTGGCATGTTTGTTCTGAGGAGTGTGAACACTGAAATGTTGCATGTTTGTTCTGATGAGTGTGAACACTGAAGTGTTGCATGTTTGTTCTGATGAGTGAGAACACTGAATGTTGCATGGTGTTCTGATGATTGATCATCTGTCTCTGTTTTGGATAAACTGGTGTTAATGGTTCTGATTCTGTTTTGTGTTGTGGGATTTTGGTGATGAAAATGATTCTGATTCTGGTTGTTTGTGATGATTCTAGTATTGTTGATGATTTGTAAAGGAAAAAGGGATTTTAAATGAGGAAAGGTATTTCTTGAAAAAGTGCAGAATCTGTTTGATGTTGGCTGTTGTTTTAAAAGAATCAGTTTTGAAAAGGGTTGAACTTTCACTGGTTTTCGATGGTGTATTCGACTACAGCATGTGTGTATTCGAATACAGCCTTCAAGGTTTCTATTTTATTTTAAAGTTTTCAAACCTGTATTCGAATACGAGCCATTGTATTCGAATACAGAGGAAAGATTCTTGCTTCTGTATTCGCATCTGTATTCGACTACGATCATGTCGTATTCGATTACAGAAGTGAAATTTTTAACACTGTATTCGCATCTGTAGTCGACTACAGGAATGCTGTATTCGACTACAGATTCGAGTTTTTCCATAAACTCAGTTTTTAGCCTCTGTATTCGAATACAAGGAAGCTGTATTCGAATACAGATTCGTGTTTTCCAGAAAAATCAAGTTTTAATCACTGTTATGTGAGTTTTAAAGTATTGAGAAACTTGAGAAGGATTTAAATGATTAAAAATGGAATATGTGAAATGGTTTTAAAGGGGAAGGGATGATGTTTTGAAAAACCTTTAAGGACATGGGAGAAATGCTGAAATTTTCAAGGTTTGGTCTTCTGTATTCGACTACAGGCATGTTGTATTCGAATACAGAATGTTAAAACTGCAGTTCATGCTTCTGTATTCGAATATAGGGGATCTGTATTCGAATACAGATTCGAGTTTGCAGAAAATTTCAAGTTTTCAAGAGTGTTTTGTAAACCCTGAGTGTCTGGGAATACTAGGAATGTTGTGGTGAGTTAAAGTGGAACTTTTGATGAGATTTTGAAGTGGTGGTGATGAAGTTTTAAAAACTTTACTGATGTAATGAAAGAGGTTGTTTTATGCACTGAAATCTGCCTCTGTATTCGAATACCAGATGGCTGTATTCGAATACAGATAGTGATTCTATACTGTTTTTGACTTCTGTATTCGAATACAGAAGAGCTGCATTCGAATACAGATTCGTAAATCCCAGAAAAATCTCAGTTTTAAACACTGTGTCTGAATTTTGAGGGGTTGGGAAAACATTTCAAAGTGTGAATGATTAATGGATTGTTTAATTCATGATTGTGATTATGTTAATTCTGACTGTGCTGTTATATTTTAAACATGATGGAAAGCATGAATTTCTGAGTTGTATTCTGTTTCTAGAGAAGTGAAACACTGCATATTCATGCATTGCATAGTCAAGTGGTACCCGCAATGGGCCACGGAGTAATGCGCAACCACGTGTTGATCTGTGAGCGATTGCACGAGTGCTGATCTGTGAGCGATTGCACTAGGTACTGATCTGTGAGCGATTGTACCTTGGTATATAAGTGTTGGTCTGTGAGCGACTGCACTGGTACTGGACTGTGAGCGTCTGTACCCTGAAATGCGGAACCACGTGCTGATTTGTGAGCGATTGCACGAGTGCTGGTCTGTGAGCGACTGCACTAGGTACTGATCTGTGAGCGATTGTACCTTGGTTTATGTCAAACGTGCTGGTCTGTGAGCAATTGCACGATGTGCTGGACTGTGAGCGTCTGCACTGGTGCTGATCTGTGAGCGATTGCACCCTGGTCATGAGGGCCGTTAATTTGTGCTGGTCTGTGAGCGACTGCACCTTGGTGATTCCAAGAAAATTATGCATGAGCATATATGCATTACATTGAGGGATTTGACCAGTGTGTTACGATTGTTTATATGATGAATGTTGGAAATTAATGTGTGTGAATGCTGTTCAGAATCTGAAATTCTGAATTAATGATTGTGTTTGTTGACGTGTGTTTGTACTTACCGCATACTTCATAATCATTGACTGCTGTTTTTGAAAAGGCATGAAAGTCATAAATTTTCAAATGAGCATGATTATTTCCTCATCATCATATGTTATACCATGATTATACATGTTGTTGTGCAATATATGCTATGTGATTATCTGTTATTTTCGATCGGTGACCCCTTGCTATATATTGTGGACTTTGGGCTTTGCCCTCAGATGTTACCCGAACCCGTCCTACCGACGGATACACTAACGACGGAAACGTCGTTAGTTTCCCCTGATCTTTACGTACGGAGTCTACGTGGACAACACAGAGGGACTGACGGTTGGCTGAAGACGAGACTTATAGAGGATACGGTGGAGACCGTGCTACTGTAGCTTAGTGCATGATCAATTTAGACTTTTGTCTTATTTTTGAAATTCTGTACTATTTTCCGCTGAACCATGTACTCTGATATTTATTTTGGGATGTATTAATGTTTAAAAACTAATTTCCAAAATAAGTATTTGGTGATAATCCTGATGAAGTATTTGGTTTACGTTCATCGATTAATCAATAACGTACTATTTTACGAAAAACTTTATTTTAATTCTTTTGAAATAAATTTGGGAAAACTTATTTTAATTATTAAATTTAAAAAAAAAATGCACCCGCGCTGTGTTTTAAACTCGGGGTGTTACACCATTCCTTCCTCCTCACTGCCCATATTTCATGTACCAACCCCATTTCCCCTCTCATTCTATCTCTGTTTTACCCAGTTTCCCGAATTCAAAATTGAAGAGATGGAATTCCTCAAGACTCCAGTAACTGAGAATCCAAGCCTCAAACCTGAAAACCCTCAGTAGTAAAGTTAATCCCCATCTCAATACGAAGATAAAGAACCCAGTTTTGCAGTAGCAAACTCAGGGAACAGCTTCGCCGTTTTTAGACGCAGAAAAGGGAACGCAGCAGGAACAAGAGAAATAGCATAGCACGCAACAAGGGTAAGGGCACCTTCCAACTTTCTAGTTGCATTAGGGTTGTAAATGCATGTTATTTCAGTTCTGTTTTGAAAGAAAAACATGTTTTCAAAATGACATCTTGAAAAATGAAGAAAATGCATTTTTGTTGATATGTGATGATTCTGTGATGGCTGTTGTTGGTTGAATGCATTACTGCTGTTTTACTTATGTGAGAAAACTGAAGATGTCTTGCATGTTATTTTAAAGATGGTTAAAATACATGTTCATAAAACTGTTTTGGAAAATAGTTTTTAAAATGCAAAAAAAATGCATTCTGTTGGTGTTTTGCTGCTGTGTGATGATTTCTGTTTTGGTTGAAAACATTAGTCATGTTCTGATGTTTGTGAAAGCTGAAATGCTATGCATGTTATTCTGATGTTTGAGGAAGCTGAAATGCTTTGCATGTTGTTCTGATTGTTTGAAAAGCTGAAATGCTATACATGTTATTCTGATGTTTTGAGAAAGCTGTGATGCTTGCATGTTTGTTCTGATGGTTGAAAAATCTGAATGATTCTGGTGAGTGAACATTCTGTTTTCTGGTTCTGGATGATTGGGGTTGGATCCTGATTCCATTTCTGTTTTGTGTGATTATGGTGGTGTTGATGATTTAAAAGGAAAAGGGATTTTAAATGAGGGAAGTGTCTTCTGGAAAAAGTGTTGAATCTGTTCTGTTGTTTGGTTGTTGTTTTAAAAGAAAACAGTTTAAAAAGGGTTGAATCTCAGGAAATTTTCACTGGTTTTCGAAGGTGTATTCGAATATAACATGTATGTATTCGACTACAACCTGTAAAATTTCTGTTTTACTTAAGTTTTCAAACTTGTATTCGACTACGAGCCCTGTAGTTGAATACAGAAGAAGAATTTCTGTTTCTATTTCTGGTTCTGATGATCCTTGTGTGGATCATACTGTTTTTGTTTCTGGTTCTGATGATCCTTGTGTGGATCATACTGTTTCTGTTTCTGGTTCTGATGATCCTTGTGTGGATCATTCTGTTTCTGTTTCTGGTTCTGATGATCCTTGTGTGGATCATTTCGTTTCTGTTTCTGGTTCTGATGATCCTTGTGTGGATCATTCCGTTTCTGTTTCTGGTTCTGATGATCCTTGTGTGGATCATTCTGTGTCTATTTCTGCTTCTGATGGTTCTGATGTGAACCATTCTATTTCTGCTTCTGATGGTTATGATCTGAAACATTCTGTTTTTTTTTCTGATGGTTCTGATGTTAACCATCTTCTGATGATTCTGATGTAAATCATCCTGTTTCTCCTTCAGATGATTCTAATGTTAATCATTCTATTTCTGCTTTTGATGATTTTGATAATCATCATGTTTTCTGCTTCTGATGATTTTGATCATCATCCTGATTCCTGCTTCTGATGATTCTGATAATCATTCTGTTGTTTCTGCTTCTGGTGATTCTGGCATGAAAAATTATGTGCTTCTTCTGATCAATTCTGGATGAAGTCTGGGCGAAGTCTGGGTTATTCAAAATTCGATTGTCATGCCATGTTCTGGACAAAATATCTTCTGGATTATTTCTTGCTTTTGACAACTTATAGCCTGGAACAACTCTCCACATGGCAGGCTTCACAACAGTATGGTCCAAAGAATCTTCTGATATTTATTCCCTATGACATAATCCATCAAAGATATCTTCTGGACAAGTATGGACTGTGTTGAAATTACACTGCCAGACTATGTTCTGATCAGTATAACTTCTTGATTGCTTTTGATATTTGAATCATTCTTGTTTGCAGCAATTCATATTATGGCAGGCTTCCCTCAGGTGTTTTCCAGATGTTCTCCTGATTTTGTTTCTGTTTGATATAAGCCTCCAAAGTTATCTTCTGGTCGGTTTTGGAAATTCTTGTTTATCTTCTAATAATTCCAGAAATGCATCTTCTGTAAATTCAGAATGTATCCTCTGATACATTCATCTTTTGATGGTTTTTACCGTAGTAATTCAAGTTCAAAATAAGATTCCATCAAGTGTATTTGTACACATCAAAATCCAGATTATTTAGAACCAACTTGGTTGCAACATCACTCTATGTTGTTTCTGATGATTCTGGATGAATCATTCTGTGTTGCTTCTGATGATTCTGATAATCATCTTGTTTCTGCTTCTGATGATTCTGATAATCATTTTGTTTTGCTTCTGATGATTCTTGTGTGAATCATTTTGTTTTACTTCTGATGATTCTAATAATCATTTTGTTTCTGCTTCTGATGATTCTGATGTTGATCCTTCTGGTTCTGTTCTGATGTTAATCATTCATTCTGGTTCTGTTTCTGATGTTGATCCTTCTGGTTCTGTTCTGATGTTAATCATTCATTCTGGTTCTGTTTCTGATGTTGATCCTTCTGGTTCTGTTTCTGATGTTAATCATTCATTCTGGTTCGGTTTCTGATGTTGATCCTTCTGGTTCTGTTTCTGATGTTGATCCTTCTGGTTCTGTTCTGATGTTGATCCTTCTGGTTCTGTTCTGATGTTAATCATTCATTCTGGTTCTGTTTCTGATGTTGATCCTTCTGGTTCTGTTCTGATGTTAATCATTCATCCTGGTTCTGTTTCTGATGTTCTGGTGTTGATGATTCTGATTCTGGTTTTGATGTTAAACATTCTCATTCTGGTTCTGTTCCTGATGTTCTGATGATTAATCATTCTGATTCTGGTTCTGTTTTCTGATGATCTGATGTTGATCATTCTGGTTTTGTCTTATGTATTCGACTACAGGCATGCTGTATTCGAATACATAATGTTAAAATTGAAGATTTTCACTAGTTTCAGCTTCTGTATTCGAATACAAGGGATCTGTATTCGAATACAGATTCATGTTTTTCCAGAAACTCAGTTTTTAGCTTCTGTATTCGAATACAAGGAAGCTGTATTCGAATACAGATTCGTGTTTTCCAGAAAATCAAGTTTTAAACTCTGCCTTGTGAATTTTAAAGTGTTGGGAAACTTTGAGAAGGATTAAAATGATTTAAAATGGAGTCCTTGATATAGTTTTGAAGAGGAGAGGATGATGTTTTGAAAACCTTTACTGATTTAGTGAAAAATGTTGATTTGTGCATTGAGACTGCCTCTGTATTCGACTACCAGGGGGGCTGTAGTCGAATACAGAGTGTTAATTCTGCATTGTTTTGGCTCCTGTATTCGAATACAGAGAGGCTGTATTCGAATACAGATTCGTATTTTCCAGAAAACTCAGTTTTAAACACTATTTTGTAAATTTTAAGAGTTTGGGGAACAATGGAAAGACTTGAGATAATTAAGTATGGAATTGGTGAGATAATGTGAATTGTTAATGATTGCTTGACTGTTTAAATCATTGTATGTTGATGATGATATTGATTATATTGAGGTGTTTTGAAATATGATGGAAAGGCATGAAATTCATTGATGTCGCATACTGTTTTCAGTGAAGAGAAAACATTGCAAAGTTCATGCATTGCATAGTCAGGTGGTACCCGCAATGGGCCACAGAGTTGATGCAGTGACCGTGATGGGCCGCGAAGTTAAGTAGTAACCAAGGGTTATAGAATAGTTCCGCGTGTATTAGACGGTCTGTTCTATCCGGGGTCAGAGTAGTTCCGCATGTATTGGACGGTCTATTCTACTCGGGCTACGGAATGGCCACGTGTTCGTGGTGGCCCATTCTATCCGTGCGAGGATTTAACTTCTGTGTATTTGGCCTGTGAGAGGCTAATACACGTGAATGTAGTAACCGTGATGGGTTGTAGAGTGGCCGCGTGTTCGTGGTGGTCCATTTTATCCGGGCTACGGAATGGCCGCGTGTTCGTGGTGGTCCATTCAAAGATGTATAAATCGTGCTGGTCTGTGAGAGACTACACGAGTGCTGGTCTGTGAGCGACTGCACTGGTGCTGATCTGTGAGCGATTGCACCCTGGTCATGAGTGAAGGTGCAAACACGAGAAGGGGGGGTTGAATTGTGTTTGTCAAACTTAATTTCTTTTGCTGTTTTATTAAATATTGATTTGAATTATTCGATAAGTAATTAATCAGATTCAGCAGCGGATAATAATAACATAATAACACAGCAATTTATATTGGTTCACCGTTAACTAGGCTACATCCAGTCCCTTCCTCCAGAAGGCCTTTTACTAATTCAAACTCCTTTGAATTACAACACCACTGACCCTTCAAGTCAGTCTTCCCAAACAGCCTGACAACCCCAGACTTTTGAGGAACAACAACACCTTAACTAAACCAGCTAAGTCTTCTCCTACCAATCTGACAACCCCAGATTGAAGAAGGAATCTACACCACTATAATAAAGGTTTAGAACTTTGCAATGTTGCTTCTGGAAAACTGTTTGTTGCACTGTATTTCTCTCTCGAAAACACTTAGAAAATATTGCTCTTGTTCATTTGTGTTTCTCTCTTTTGAACTCTCAGATATCTTTGAATTGAAGCTTGAGTTCTTGTGTTTTTCAATCCTTTATTCTTCAGCATTAAGTCTCTATTTATAGTTGAACTTTAGAACTTCACTGATGCTTTACTTCTGCAGTATATTTAGATTAATCTGTTTTGAGAATATTCTGGAGTAATTTGCTCAGATTCTGTTTTGAGCCTTTTGCTCAGATTCTGTTTTGAGCCTTTTTCTCCAATTCTGTTTTGAACATTTTTCTCAGATTCTTTAATCCTCATGATCAAATCTGCACCCTTGGATCTTCATGCGATATTCCACAACTGGACCAGCCGAATTGATATGCTGTAATCCTCTGATTTCAATCTTTGCTGGACTGCACAGTCTGTCCCTCTGATTTCGGCCACCACTGGGCCATGGTCTGATTTTCTGATCTAGACCATCACTGGACCAAATAATTATTTCTGAACCATTGATCTGGAAGTTTTTACTCAGATCTGGACAGATTCTGGACTTTGGTCTGGAACAAACTGAAATTAACTTGAACAAAAAATATTTCAGTCTGGACATTTTACCTTTAATTTTGGATCAGGTCTGGATTGATTCTGGAACTCATTTCTTTTGGTCTGGACTTAGTTCCATGTCCTGAGTCATGCTATCTTATGGTCTTGGCCAAATCTGGATTGATCCTCTTGTTCTGGACTCATAAACATAAACATACCTTGTGGTCAAGTCTTGAACAAGTCTGGACTGTGTAATTGTTCACTGCCAGGCCATCTTCTGGTCAGAATAACTTCTGGAATAAAATTGATATTCGACTCCTGTTTGTCTGAAACAACTCTCCTTCTGGCAGGCTTTCCAATGGTATGATCCATGTTTCAATATGATTTTTATTCCTTCTGTTCTGGGTCACCAAACATATCCTCTGGTGATGTTTTGACATCCTGGAACATCTTCTGGAAATTCCAGAATTCATTTTCCTTTGATCTCTGCTTCTGTTTTCTTCAGTTTCTGGGGCATTTAACTTAATAATTCAAAGTACAAAATAAGTTTACATTGAGTACATTTGTAAGCATCAAAATCCTAAGTACTTAGAACCAACTTGGTTCCAACAATCTCCCCCTTTTTGATGATGACAAAACCTTAACTTATTTTGCTAACTTATGACTCGAAAACTTTGAATTACTCCCTCTCAGACCAATCTTTCCCCCTAAGTCTGATACTCTCCTTTTCAACTCCTTCTTTGTTCTCTCTTTCTTTTCTTCTCTTCTCCTCTCCTTTTCAACTCCTTCTTTTTGCTCTCTTTCTTTTTCTCTCTTCACATTTCCTCTCCTTTTCAACTCCTTCTGTTTTCACTCTTTGTTTTTTTCTCTCTCCCTGTTTCCTCTCCTTTTCAACTCCTTCTATTTTCTCTCTTTCTTTTTCTCTCCTTCTTTCTTTTTATCTCTCCTTTTCTACTTATTTCTCCTTTCTTTCTCTCTCTCTCTTTCTCCCCCTTTTTGTCATCAGCCAAAAAGTGGTCCTACTATTTTTGATTTTTTTTTCTTTACAAAGTACAGAACATAAATTAAAAGACAGAAAATAAAATAACAGGAAATTTTAAAAACTCCTAAGATGACTACTTGAGCTAGTCAGGTATGGAGGTAATGTTGAGATGCTTCTTAATGAACTCGAACCTATCTTCTAGTAAAGCTTTGGTGAAGATATCAGCCCATTGATGATCAATGTCCACAAACTGAATGTTGAGTACTCCTTTTTGAACATAATCTCTGATGAAGTGGTGTTTGATTTCTATGTGTTTGGCTCTAGAATGTAGGATAGGATTTTTGGTTAGGCAAATTGCAGAGGTGTTATCACAATAGATGGGTATGTTGGATTCTAATATTTTGTAGTCTTCAAGTTGAGTACATGAGCATATGCATATTGCATCTGGGTGTTTGACCGGTGGGTCAAGTTTTGGATATTGTTGATGATTGGAAAATTGATGTGTGTAAGTACTTGTTGAAATATGAGTTTTCTGATGAATGTTTGTGATTGCTGAAGTGGTGATTGTACTTACAACATGTTTTCTCCATATTAATTCGTTGCTGTTTTGAAAAGGCATACATGTCATGAAATTTCAAAATGAGCATCTTTTCATCATTATTATACAATATGCCATGAATATATGTGTTGTTGTGAGATATATGCTATGTGCTTATTTGTTAATTTCGGTCGGTGACCCTTGCTATTATATTGTGGACTTTGGGCTTTGCCCTCAGATGTTACCCGAACCCGTCCTACAGACGGATACACTAACGACGGAAGCGTCGTTAGTTTCCCCTGATCTTTACGTACGGAGTCTACGTGGACAATGCAGAGGGACGGACGGTTGGCTGAAGACGGGACTTATAGAGGATATGGTGGAGACCGTGCTACTGTAGCTTAGTGCATGATCAGTCTAGACTTTTGTATAGGGTCTTGAGTTTTCGGAAATGTAAATTTTACTTTGGGAATTAATGTAATACTTTTTCCGCTGTATTATTCTGCACTCTGACACTGATTGGGTGATAACCTTTGAAATGAACTGATTTTATTTTAATTCCTTTGATATTAATTTTGGAAAAACTCATTTCAATTATTTATTTGAAAAAAAAAATGCACCAGCGCTGTGTTTTAAACTCGGGGTGTTACATTCTGATTGGTGTTTTCCTCTGGTGCTGCCTCAGAACAACAAGCTTATCCCATCACACAGCAGCGGTACTCTTCAATCGAATTGCCACCATCTTCACCTGCTTGTTTTCTGGCACACCCATCACGTCGAAGAACCGATCAACTTCAATCTGCCAATCCAGAAACTCTTCAATCCCCATAGTTCCATAGAACAACGGGATGTCAGCCTTGACTCTGTAGTCGTTGCGATTCTGTGGATTATCGAAACCCTGATTCTCCTCCTGGATCTCTTCTTCGGAACTAGAGTCTGATTCAACACGAGCGTGCAAGCCTCCATGTGGATGCCTGGGAGGTTCGTCTCTCCTGTCTCTGTCCCTCCTATTATTGATGGCGTTCACTTGAATCGTCAAAGCCGCCACCTGAGTCGTCATCTGCGTAGTCAAAGCAGTAAGGGCCGTGGTAAAAGCCGCAGTGATACCCTCGATGTCTGCTCTTGTGACTGGTTGATCTTCCATGGCTGTTCAAGCTACGAAAAGAAACAGGAGAAAGCCTGCTCTGATGCCACCTGATGCAGTCGGAAATCGCAAAGGGTTAGCAAGCGCTAATCCTAAAAAAAGAACAAGTTCTGGAATCCACCAAAGAAGAGAAAAACTCTCAAAATTAATTAATTTATTAAAAGATACCTTTTGTTACAGCATAGAAAGTCTTTAAATAGATAATAGAAACCCTAGTACGGAAATTAGGTAAAACAAAAAAGCCGTAAATTAAAGGAAAAGCTAAAACGGCTGTAAAACAGAAAAGCTCAAAATTACGGGAAAACTAAAATGACTGTTTTGAGGCCCAAGACGAGCTCAAAACGGTTCTGGAGCCCATACATCATGGCAAAGCCATGTGTTGTGTTTGTGGCGCGATTCCCTTTTCGGAAAGGTATAATAATAGGCAATCTGAAACTGGATGATCTTTTTTCTGCATTTCCCCGCAAAGCCGTTTCTTCCTCGATTCTGGCCTTGAACCCTCCTACATCAGTGACTCACCAGTCAACCATCCCATGCAATATGTATATGCCAATGTTCATAATTTTCTTGGAATCACCAAGGTGCATTCGCTCAACAGACTAGCACAATTTGACGGCCCTCATGACCAGGGTGCAATCGCATACAGATCAGCACCAGTGGAGTCGCGTACAGACCAGCACTCGTGCATTCACTACAGACCAGCACGTTTGACATAAACCAAGGTACAATCGCTCACAGATCAGTACCTAGTGTAGTCGCTCACAGACTAGCACTCGTGCAATCACTACAGATCAGCACGTGGCTGCGCATTTTAGGGTACAGACGCTTACAGTCCAGTACCAGTGGAGTCGTTTATCTGACCAACACTTATATACCAAGGTACAATCACAGATTAATACCTAGTGCAATCACTACAGATCAGCACTCGTGCAATCGCTTACAGATCAGCACGTGGATGCGCATTACTCTGTGGCCCATCGCGGGTACCACATGACTATGAATATGCAGTGTTTCACTTCACTGGAAACAATATGCAATCTCAGTAAAATTCATGCATTTCCTTCATTTTTTATGGCAAAAATACGACTCTGTATTCGAATACAGCTCCCTTGTATTCGAATACAGAAGCAAAAACTAGTGAAAACCAGCATTCTGTATTCGAATACAGCATGCCTATAGTCGAATACAGATGCGAATACAGAAGCCAAACAGTGCAGAATTACACTCTGTATTTGAATACAACCCACTGGTATTCGAATACAGAGGCAATCTCAGTGCACAAATCAACATTTTTCCCTACATCAATAAAGTCTCAAAAACTTCATCACCACCACTTCAAACCATCACAAAACTCCATTTTAATTCAACACAAACCTTCCCAATACTCCCCAACACTTAGGGTTTATAAAACAAGGTTAAAAAACATGGAATTTCTGAAAACCCGAATCTGTATTTGAATACAGATCTCTTGTATTCGAATATAGAAGCTGAAACTGTAATTTCAACATTCTGTATTCGAATACAGCATGCCTGTAGTCGAATACAGAAGCCAAAACAGAACCAGAATCAGAATGGTTAACACCAGAATCAGAAAACAGAACCAGAATCATAATGATTAACACCAGAATCAGAAAACAGAACCAGAATCATAATGATTAACACCAGAATCAAAAAAACAGAACCAGAATCTTTATTATTAACACCAGAATCAGAAAACAGAACCAGAATGATCAACATCAGAACATCAGAAACAAAACAGAATGACTCACACCAGAATCATCAAAAGCAAGACAGAATGATTCACACCAGAATCATCAGAAGCAAGACAGAATGATTAACATCAGAATCATCAGAAGCAGAAACAGGATGATTAACAACACAATCACCAGAAGCAAAATAGGATGATTAACAAAAGAATCATCAGAAGCAAAACAAGATGATTAACAACAGAATCATCAGAAGCAGAACAAGATGATTAACAACAGAATCATCAGAAGCAGAAACATGATGATTAACAACAGAATCATCAGAAGCAAAATAGGATGATTAACAACAGAATCATCAGAAGCAGAAACAGGATGATTAACAACAGAATCATCAGAAGCAAAACAGGATGATTAATAACAGAATTGTAACACCCCGAGTTTAAAACACAGCGCGGGTGCATTTTTTTTTTTTTTTGAAATCAATAATTGAAAAGATTTTCCAGATTTAATTCAAAGGAATTAAAATAAGATTTTTCGTAAAATAGTACGTCGTAGATAAATTGATGACGTAACAGAGTATCTTCGCCCAAAATATCGCTAAGTACTTATCTTGGAAATTAATTTTAAACATTAATACATCCCAAAATATCATTGTCATAATACACCAACAGCAAATATCAGAGTACATGATTCAGCGGAAAATAGTACAATATTCCCAAAATAAGACAAATTACAATTTCAAATCCTAATACATTAAGTCTAACTGATCATGCGCTAAAGTTGCAGTAGCACGGATTCCCTCCGCAACCCACGCAAGTCTCCTCTGACTCTGCAGCTCGCTTCGACGTGACCTCCTCCTCCTCCTCGTGCAGAGAGGGGTCGGTCTCCTCAGAAGTCAAGTCAATACACACTCGTGGCCGCTTCGGCGGTGCCGGAATCTCGTAGCAATCATCGGAGATCCAAGATGGACCTGGAATCTCAGCCGCTACTGGTCTCAGCTCTTCACGCTTCTCTACCGCTTCGGACTCATGTATATCTCCTCCAATCACTGGGTCGGGAGTCACCACTCCTACAGTGGCCTCCGTCTCAACCCCTTCAGCAGGCTCCTCAGCATCATCGAAAACTCCGTGCGCCTCCAACACCAGGCGGGAAGGCACGGGAAAATCTATACTCGCATGAGTGCACTCTACGAAATCCTCCACGCCGTCAGTCCTACTTGTCCGCTCCAGCCACCCCGTGTAAGTCGCCCTGCTTGAGATGGGGTCAAATACCCAAGCAGTGCGCGAGTAGAGATCAAGGAAGTTCAACGACGTTTCCGTCGTTCGGGTACCCACCGGGGGTGTGGGTTTGGGGGCATCTGAGGGCAAAGCCCAATTTCCACAATATAATAGCAAGGGTCACCGATCGAAATTAACAAATATTCACATAGCATGTATTGCACAACAACAATTATAATCATGGTATAACATATGATGATGAGGTAAATAATAATGCTCATTAGGAAATTAATGACATACATGCCTTTTCAAAATAGCAGTCAATTATTATGAAGTATGTGGTAAATACAAACAACACTTCAGCAAAAACAATCATTAAATCAGCATTTCAGATTCTGGACAGTACTCACTCACATTCAATTTTCCACTCATTCATCATATAAACAATCGTGACACAACGGTCAATCCCTCAATGCAATGTATATATGCTCATGTATGTAATTTTCTTGGAATCACCAAGGCGTAGTCGCTCGACGGACCAGCACATCTTAACGGCCCTCATGACCAAGGTGCAATCGCTCAACAGGTCAGCACCAGTGCAGACGCTCAACAGTCCAGCACATCGTGCAGTCGCTCAACAGACCAGCACGTTTGACATATGGAATGGACCGTCTAATACACGCGGAACCATTCCGTAGCCCGGATAGAATAGACCGTCTAATACACGCGGAACTATTCTATAACCATCATGGTCACTACAATTACGTGTATTAGCCTCTCACAGGCCAAATACACAGAAGTTAAATCCTCGCACGGATAGAATGGACCGTCTAATACACGCGGAACCACTCCGTAGCCCGAGTAGAATAGACTGTCTAATACACGCGGAACTACTCTGACCCCAGATAGAACAGACCGTCTAATACACGCGGAACTATTCTATAACCCACGGTTACTACTTAACTTCGCGGCCCATCACGGTCACCGCATCAACTCTGTGGCCCATCGCGGTCACCACTTGACTATGAAATGCATGAGCATGCAGTGTTTCATTTCTCTAGAAACGGTATGCAAAATCAGAAAATTCATACCTTCAATCATATTTAAAACATCTCAGCATAATCAAAATTCTCATCATCACAAACATGACTAAACAGCCAAGTATTCATTAACATTCAATTACAGTATTTAACACTGGGATCTTTTGGAATTTTACGAATCTGTATTCGAATACAGCTTCTCTAAATTCGAATACAGAAGCCAAAAATAGTGCAGAATTACACTCTGTATCAAAATTTTCCTTTTAATTCACCACAACATTTCCAATATACCCCAAATACTCAGAGTTTACAAAACACTCTTAAAAACGTGGAAATTCTGAAAACTCGAATCTGTATTCGAATACAAACCCCTTGTATTCGAATACAGAAGCATGTACTGCAGTTTTAACATTCTGTATTCGAATACAGCATGCCTGTAGTCGAATACAGAAGACCAAACCTTGAAAAATTCAGCATTTTCTCCCATGTCATTAAAGGTTTTCAGAACATCATCTACTCCTCTTTAAAACCATTTCACAGACTTCATTTAAATCATTTAAATCCCTCTCAAGGTTCCTCAACACTTTAAAACTCACATGACAGTGATTAAAACTTGATTTTCTAGAAAACACGAATCTGTATTCCAATACAGCTTCCTTGTATTCGAATACAGAAGCTAAAAATTGAGTTTCTAGAAAAACTCGAATCTGTAGTCGAATACAGCATGCCTGTAGTCGATTACAGATGCGAATACAGTGTTAACATTTCACTTCTGTATTCGAATACGACATGGTCGTAGTCGAATACAGAGATTTAGTCAGAAGCAAAAATCCTTCTTCTGTATTCGACTACAGGAGCTCGTAGTCGAATACAGGTTTTGCAAACTTAGGCAAAACAGAAACTTGACAGGTTGTATTCGAATACACACATGTTGTATTCAAATACACCTTCGAAAAAAACCAGTGAAATACTTCCTGAAACATCAACACTTTTCAAACTATTTATTTAAAGACAACAACCACTTATCAAAACAGATTCTGCATTTTTCCAGAAAACACTTCCCTCATTTAAAATCCCTTTTCCTTTTAAATCATCAACACCACCAGAATCACACAAAACAACCAAAATCAGAATCATCAATGTCACCAGAATCACACAAACAACCAGAATAAGAATCATCAATGTCACCAGAACCACACAAAACAACCAGAATCAGAATCATCCAGATTCTCAAACCATCAGAACCTCATGCAACATTTCAGTTTTCTCACTCATCAGAGCAAACATGCAAGTACTCAGTTTTTCTCAAAACAGCAGAATGACATGCAAATTGTAACACCCCGAGTTTAAAACACAGCGAGAGTGTATTTTTTTTCAATAAATAATTAAAATGAGTTTTCCAAAATTAATATCAAGGGAATTAAAATAAAATCAGTTCATTTCAAAAGAGAACACCCGGCCTGTGGCCACTAAACAGTGTCAGAGTGCAGAATAATACAGCGGAAAAAGTCATACATAAATTCCCAAAATAAAATTTACATTTCCCAAAACTCAAGACCCTATACAAAAGTCTAGACTAATCATGCACTAAGCTACAGTAGCACGGTCTCCACCGTATCCTCTATAAGTCTCGTCTTCAGCCAACCGTTCGTCCCTCTACATTGTCCACGTAGACTCCGTACGTAAAGTTCAGGGGAAACTAACGACGCTTCCGTCGTTAGTGTATCCGTCTATAGGACGGGTTCAGGTAACATCTGAGGGCAAAGCCCAAAGTCCACAATATAATAGCAAGGATTACCGACCGAAATTAACAAATAAGCACATAGCATATATCTCACAACAACACATATATTCATGGCATATTGTATAATAATGATGAAAAGATGCTCATTTTGAAATTTCATGACATGTATGCCTTTTCAAAATAGCAACGAATTAATATGGAGAAAACATGTTGTAAGTACAATCACCACTTCAGCAATCACAAACATTCATCAGAAAACTCATATTTCAACAAGTACTTACACACATCAATTTTCCAATCATCAACAATATCCAAAACTTGACCCACTGGTCAAACACCCAGATGCAATATGCATATGCTCATGTACTCAGCTTCTTGGAATTACCAAGGTGCAGTCGCTCACAGACCAGCACAATTTAACGGCCCTCATGACCAGGGTGCAATCGCTCACAAATCAGCACCAGTGCAGTCGCTCACAGACCAGCACTCGTGCAGTCTCTCACAAACCAGCACGATTTATACATCTTTGAATGGACCACCACGAACACGCGGCCATTCCGTAGCCCGGATAGAATGGACCACCACGAACACGCGGCCACTCTACAACCCATCACGGTTACTACATTCACGTGTATTAGCCTCACACAGGCCCAATACACATAAGTTAAATCCTCGCATGGATAGAATGGACCACCACGAACACGCGGCCATTCCGTAGCCCGAGTATAATAGACCGTCCAATACACGCGGAACTACTCTGACCCCAGATAGAACAGACCGTCTAATACACGCGGAACTATTCTATAACCCACGGTTACTACTTAACTTCGCGGCCCATCACGGTCACCGCATCAACTCTGTGGCCCATCGCGGTCACCACTTGACTATGCAATGCATGAATATGCAATGTTTTCTCTTCACTGAAAACAGTATGCAATAATAGAAAATTCATGCCTTTCCATCATATTTCAAAATACCTCAACACAACCAATTTTATTATCAATACAACGATGATTAATCATTCAAGTAATCATTATCACTTTACTTTATCACAACATTTCATTCTTAATTATCATAAGTCTTTTCCCCAACACTTAAAATTCACAAAACAGTGTTTGAAAACTTGATTTTCTGGAAAACACGAATCTGTATTCGAATACAGATCCCTTGTATTCGAATACAGAAGCTGAAACTAGTGAAAATCTGCAATTTTAACATTCTGTATTCGAATACAGCATGCCTGTAGTCGCATACAAAAGACAAAACCAGAATGATCAACATCAGATCATCAAAAAACAGAACCAGAATCAGAATGATTAACATCAGAACATTAGAAACAGAATTAGAATCAGAATCATCAACACCAGAACATCAGAAAACAGAACCAGAATCAGAATGACTAACATCAGAAGCAAAACAGGATGATTCATACCAGAATCATCAAAAGCAAAACAGAATGATTCACACCACAATCATCAGAAGCAAAACAAAATGATTCACCAGAATCATCAGAAGCAAAACAGAATGGTTCACCAGAATCATCAGAAGCAACACAGAATGACTCACATTAGAATCATCAGGAACAACACAGAATGATTCATCCAGAATCATCATAAACAACACAGAGTGATGTTGGAACCAAGTTGGTTCTAAATAATCTGGATTTTGATGTGTACAAATACACTTGATGGAATCTTATTTTGAACTTGAATTACTACGGTAAAAACCATCAGAAGATGAATGTATCAGAGGATACATTCTGAATTTACATAAGATGCATTTCTGGAATTATCAAAAGATAAACCAGAATGTCCAAAACCGACCAGAAGATAACTTTGGAGGCTTATATCAAACAGAAACAAAATCAGGAGAACATCTCGAAAACACCAGAGGGAAGCCTGTCATAATATGAATTGCTCCAAACAAGAATGTTTCAAATATCAGAAGCAATCAAGAAGTTATACTGATCAGAACATAGCCTGGCAGTGTAATTTCAACACAGTCCATACTTGTCCAGAAGTGACCAGAAGATATCTTTGATGGACTATATCAGAGGGAATAAATATCATAACATTCTTTGGACCATACTATTGTGAAGCCTGCCATGTGGAGAGTTGTTCCAAGCCATAAGTTGTCAAAAGCAAGAAGTAATCCAGAAGATAATTTGACCAGAACATGGCATGACAATTGGATTTTGAATAACCCAGACTTCGCCCAGACTTCATCCAGAATTGATCAGAAGAAGCACATAATGGTTCATGCCAGAATCACCAGAAGCAGAAACAACAGAATGATTATCAGAATCATCAGAAGCAGAAACAGGATGATGATCAGAATCATCAGAAACAGAAAACATGATGATTATCAGAATCATCAGAAGCAGAAAACATGATGATTATTAGAATCATCAGAAGCAGGAAACAGGATGATGATCAGAATCATCAGAAGCAGAAAACATGATGATTATCAGAATCATCAGAAGCAGAAATAGAATGGTTCACATCAGAACCATCAGAAGCAGAAATAGACACAGAATGATCCACACAAGGATCATTAGAACCAGAAACAGAAACAGAATGATCCACACAAGGATCATCAGAACCAGAAACAGAAACGAAATGATCCACACAAGGATCATCAGAACCAGAAACAGAAACAGAATGATCCACACAAGGATCATCAGAACCAGAAACAGAAACAAAATGATCCATACAAGGATCATCAGAACCAGAAACAGAAACGAAATGATCCACACAAGGATCATCAGAACCAGAAACAGAAACAGAATGATCCACACAAGGATCATCAGAACCAGAAACATAAACGAAAGGATCCACACAAGGATCATCAGAACCAGAAACAGAATGATCCACACAAGGATCATCAGAACCAGAATGATCCACACAAGGATCATCAGAACCAGAAACAGAAACGAAATGATCCACACAAGGATCATCAGAACCAGAAACAGAAACGAAATTCTTCTTCTGTATTCGACTACAGGGCTCGTAGTCGAATACAAGTTTGAAAACATAAGTAAAACAGAAATTTTACAGGTTGTAGTCGAATACACACACATGTTGTATTCGAATACACCTTCGAAAACCAGAGAAAATTTCCTGAGATTCAACCCTTTTCAAACTGTTTTCTTTTAAAACAACAACCAAACAACAGAACAGATTCAACACTTTTTCCAGAAGACACTTCCCTCATTTAAAATCCCTTTTCCTTTTAAAATCATCAACATCACCAGAATCACTTAAAATAGAACAGAACCAGAATCATTAACACCAAATCATCCAGAACAGAAACAGGATGATCAATATCAGAATCATTCAGATTTCTCAACCATCAGAACAAACATGCAAGCATCACAGCTTTCTCAAACATCAGAATAACATGTATAGCATTTCAGCTTTTCAAACAATCAGAACAACATGCAAAGCATTTCAGCTTCCTCAAACATCAGAATAACATGCATAGCATTTCAGCTTTCACAAACATCAGAACATGACTAATGTTTTCAACCAAAACAGAAATCATCACACAGCAGCAAAACACCAACAGAATGCATTTTTTTGCATTTTTAAAACTATTTTCCAAAATAGTTTTATGAACATGTATTTTAACCATCTTTAAAATAACATGCAAAACATCTTCAGTTTTCTCACACAAGTAAAACAACATTAATGCATTCAACCAGCAACAGCCATCACAGAATCATCACATATCAACAAAAATGCATTTTCTTCATTTTTCAAAATGTCATTTCGAAAACAGTTTTTTCATTTCAAAACAGAACTGAAATATCATGCATTTACAGCCCTAATGCAACTAGAAAGTGGAAGGTGTCCTTACCCTTGTTGCGTGCTCTACTATTTCTCTTGTTCCTGCTGCGTTCCCTTTTCTGCGTCTAAAAACGGCGAAGCTGTTCCCTGAGTTTGCTGCTGCAAAACTAGGTTCTTTATCTTCGTATTGAGATGGGGATTAACTTTACTACTGGGGGTTTTCAGGTTTGAAGCTTGGATTCTCAGTTACTGGAGTCTTGAGGAATTCCCTCTCTTCAATTTGAATTCGGGAAACTGGGCAGAACAGAGACAGAATGAGAGAGGAAATCGGGTTGGTACATGCAATATGGGCAGTGAGGAGGAAGGAATGGTGTTCTGACTTCACCATCCTTCTCACTCCTATTTATAGGCTCTCAAGGTGCCACCTCACTTGCCACTTGTCTAATTTCCAGCTGGATTTCTCAGCACTTAATCCTTTTGCAATTAGCCACTTATCCTTAATTAATGGTCCGATTAATTTAATTACTCGAAATTAAATTAATTTAATCTTCATCCAATAGTTTTAATTCATCTTCCAAAATAAATATTTATATATATATATATATATTCACTCAAAACATACATATATTAAATATTTTACAAATATCCCCAAAATACCCTTAATATTAATTCCATAAATTAATATTAATTTTTATGGGTCTTACACAAATACTCAACTTCCTCAAACAACAGAATGACATGCAAAGCATTTCAGCTTTCACCACACAATAGAATAACATGCAAGTATTCAGCTTTCATGGTACCACAGAAATACATGCAAGCACCACAGAACAACAATCCCCAACAGAATGCATTTTTGCATTTTCAGACCATTTTCAAAACAGTTTTATGACATGCATTTTAATCATCATTAAAATAACATGCAAACATTTTCCAGCTTTCACTCATAAGTAAAATAGCATGTTTTATTAGAAAAACAGCCAGCAACAACCATCTCAGAGAAATCACATATCAATAAAATGCATTTTATTTCAAAATGTCATTTCCGAAAACAGTTTCTTCACTTAAAAATAGAACTGAAATAACACACATTCATGGCACTAATGCAGCTAAAAGATGGAAGGTGCCCTTACCCTTGTAGCGTGTCCATTTCTGCTAAAGTCTTTGTTTTCGTCCTCATTTCACGTCACAATCCGGTGAGACTGCTGCCTGAGTTTGCTGCTGCCAAACTGGGTTCTTTGGCTTCGTAATGAGGTGGGGATTAACTTTACTACTGTGGGTTTTCTGGTTTGGTGTTTGAGTTTTTGGTTAATGGTGTTTTGAGGAATTCCCTCTCTTCAATTTGAATTCGGGAACTGGGCAGAACAGAGACAGGATGAGAGGGAAAATGGGGTTGGTACATGCAATATGGGCAGTGATGAGGGAGGAATGGTGTTCTGACTTTACCATCCTTCTCACTCCTATTTATAGGCTCTCATGGTGCCACCTCACTTGCCACTTGTCTGATTTTCAACACTTAAGTGTCTTGCAATTAGCCATTAATCCTTAATTAATGGTCCGATTAATTTAATTACTCGAAATTAAATTAATTTAATTCTTCATCCCATAATTTTAATTCATCTTCCAAAATAAATATTTATATATATTCACTCAAAACATACATATATTAAATATTTACAAAAATTCCCAAAATACCCTTGACAATAATTCCAAAATTACTATTTAAAATTAAGGGTCTTACAAGAATCATCAGAAGCAAAAAAGATGATTAACAACAGAATCATCAGAAGCAAAACAAGATGATTAAAAACAGAATCATCAGAAGCAGAAACAGGATGATTAACAACAGAATCATCAAAAGCAAAACAGGATGATTAACAACAGAATCATCAGAAAGCAGAAACAGGATGATTAACAACAGAATCATCAGAAGCAAAACAGGATGATTAATAACAGAATCATCAGAAGCAAAACAAGATGATTAACAACAGAATCATCAGAAGCAAAACAAGATGATTAACAACAGAATCATCAGAAGCATAAACAGGATGATTAACAACAGAATCATCAGAAGCATAAACAGGATGATTAACAACAGAATCATCAGAAGCATAAACAGGATGATTAACAACAGAATCATCAGAAGCAGAAACAGGATGATTAACAACAGAATCATCAGAAGCAGAAACAGGATGATTAACAACAGAATCATCAGAAGCAAAACAGGATGATTAACAACAGAATCATTAGAATCAGAAATCCTTCCTCTGTATTCGACTACAAGGGCTCGTAGTCGAATACAAGTTTGAAAACTTGAGTAAAACAGAAGCTTGACAGGTTGTATTCGAATACACCCATGTTGTATTCGAATACACCTTCGAAAACAGCAAAATTTTCCTAAGACTTCAACACATTTCAAACTCTTTTCTTTTGAAAAACCAACCCAACACCAGAATCATAATTACCCCTCTTTAGAAACCTCAAAACTCAGAACATTTTCATCAACACAACAACAACAGATTTTTCAGAAATAATACTTCCACCATTTTAAATCCCTTTTCTTGAAACCATCATCAACACCAGAAGGTCAATCATAAAACAGTCCAACACAAAACACTCATGCAGTAGGATCATCTCCAAAACAACAAACAAACATCATCCACACAACAACATAATAATTTCCTTCACTGCAACAGCAAGAACATCAAAAATAGTTTGATTTCCAAACACAACATAACGTTTTTCACAAAACATAATCCAATAATCATTCATCACACATGCATTTACAGCCCTAAATGCAATCTAGAAAGTTGGAAGGTGCCCTTACCTTAATTTTAATCTCTTGGCTCGTTTGCTTCTGCTACACAAGGCGACGAAACTCCAGTTCGCGTTCGCTGCCACAAAAGTTAGTTCTTTAGCTCCGTAACAATCAGAGGAATAACTCTCGTACTCGAAACTTTTTGATTTGACACTCAGATTTTCAAGAAAATGTATATTGAGTAAACTGTTTTTCCTTCACCAACCCAGAAATCAGAAGAAGAAGGAGATTATAAAGCAGAATCTGGCGCAGCAGAGGAAAGAAGAAAAAGCTTCTCGCCTAAATATCCACATAAATGCTGACTGACACAACAGAGGAAGGCAGTAATTGTTTCTTTCTTAACAAATATATGCGCCACCTAACCCAACACTTATATTAAAATATCCTTTGATCCTCCAGTACTTAACCCGTCTCGTCGCAATTAGCCGAGAATATCTTAATTAACGGCCCGATAATTTAATTACTCGAAATTAAATTAATTCATCCATTATCCAATAATTTTAATTCCACCTCCAAAACAAATATTTATATATATATATTTACCCAAAACATACATATATTGAATATTTTACAAATATTCCCAAAATACCCTTAATATTAATTCCAAAATTAATATTAAATTTAAGGGTCTTACACGTAGGACCTACATGAACTGAGTTTACGTAGGAACCTACATGAACTGAGTTTGCGTAGGAACCTACATAAATTGAGTTTGCATAGGAACCTACGTGAATTGAGTTTGTGTAGGAACGTAAGTGAACTGAGATTGCGTAGGAACGTACGTGAACTGAATTTGCATATGTGAATTAAGTTTACGTAAGTGAACTAAGATTGCGTAGGAACGTACGTGAACTAAGTTTAGGTACGTGAAATGAATTCATGTACGTTTACGTTATCTGAGTTCACGCAACCTACGTGAATTCAATTAATGTAGGTGTACGTGAATTGTATTCATGTAGTGCATGTGATTTCACGCAACCTACATGAACTCAATTCACATTAGGTGTACGTGAATTGTATTCAAGTAGTGCTTAAGAGTTTACGTATGTGAACTGAATTCACATACGTTTATGTTATCTGAATTCAAGCAACCTACATGAACTTAATTCACGTAGGTATACGTGAATTGTATTCACGTAGTGCCTCTGATTTCCTAAATTGAATAACATATGTGAATTCAGTTCACATAAACGTACGTGAATTCAATTCATGTACAATAAATTATTTGCAACGTAGATCAATAAATATACCTTGTCGGGTGACTTTAACCACAATATGAAGATGAGACTTATGAGGTATAAGCTATGAGTGTGTGATGTGAGTTTTGAATGAGTATGAGTTATGAATGAGTTGTGATGTGTGAGTTATGAGGTTAATGATGGTGATGAACAGACAAATGCGGTTATAGAATGAGACAAATAAGTAAGGGCATTTTAGGTATTTCATGTTTATGAAAAATTTGAGGGGTGTGGGTAGCAAAATTGAAACTTTTTTCTTATATTTTTGTCATTTTTAACATTTTTCTTTTCTTTTACATCCCCAGCATTCTTCTACATCTCACCATTTTCTCCATTTTGTGATCTTGGTCATTCTTCTGCATATCATCCATTTTCTCTATTTTTATACTTTACTTTGTTACTTTTTCGATTTCATGTTTATGGATGTTTCTATATGTTAATTTGAGGATGTGGTTGTTTGAGAATATTTTCTACTTGTTTTCTAGATCGCGATATGAAGTGCATTAGGTATTTAAAAAATTGAGTTTGTGTGGATTTAAGTGAATTAAGTTGACATGGAGGATATTGTGGTACATACCTAAGTTGAATTCACATACACATACAAAGACTCAATTTACATAGGTTTACGTGAATCTAATTAAATAATGTGTTATTTACTAAAATATCTTGTTTTGAGTGTAGTTGATTATTGAACATGTTTGAATATTTGTTTGTGTGCATGATGTTTAATATATTTACTGACCATGGCGTTGTGGTGACAGTCGTACTTGTTGGAACCAAGTTGGTTCTAAGTACTTAGGATTTTGATGCTTACAAATGTACTCTATGTAAACTTATTTTGTACTTTGAATTGTTAAATTAAATACCCCAGAAACTGAAGAAATCAGAAGCTAAAGATCAAAGGATTCCAGAAAATGAATTCTGGAATGACCAGAAGATACTAGAGGAATGTCAAAACATGACCAGAAGATATCTTTGATGGCTTATATCAAAAGGAAGAAAAATCATAATGAAACTTGGATCATACCATAATAGGTATGTTTATGAGTCCAGAACAAGAGGATCAATTCAGAATTGTCCCAAACCATAATATAGCATGATTCAAGGGATGGAACTAAGTCCAGATCAAAAGAAATGAATTCCAAAATCGACCCAGACCTGATCCAAAATCAAAGGTAAAATGTCCATACTGAAATATTTTTTGTTCAAGTTAATTTCAGTTTGTTCCATACCAAATTCCAGAATCCGTCCAGATCAGAGTAAAAACTTCCAGATCAATGGTTCAGAAATAATTATTTGGTCCAGTGATGATAAAGATCAGAAAATCAGACCATGGCCCCAGCAATGGCCGAAATCAGAGGAACAGGATGTGCAAGTCCAGAAATGGCTGAGTCTAGAAGATTTCAGCATATCAGGTGCGCATCCAGGAAGGCCGAAATCAGAAGATCAGAGGGTTAAGAAGTATGGTCCAAGAATGGCCGAATTCAGAAGATAATAGCATAGCAATCAGGCTGGTCCAGCTGTGGACTATCGCATGAAGATCCAATGGTGCAGATTTGATCATGGGAATTAATGGTGAAGATCTCATGATATTTTTATCAAAATATTATAAAACATTTGTTATAAATTAAATTGGAGTAGCATGGAAGTCAGGAGCTGTGGCGGGAAGCAATGCACAGATTTGATTGGCCAGTTAAGATATGAAACAAATCTAAGGCTTAAAAATATATGTTTTTTATTTAAATAAAGCCCAATTGGTCAAGTTAATTTTTAAAGAGAATCTAGCAAAATACAGCTCGAATTTAAGCATTGGAAGAGGCTCAAATCGGCATCTATAAAAGGAGGCTCAAGGCAGATTACTTAGCATCGAAAATCACAAAAGAGTCATACACTTCCAAAGCAAACGCTCTCAAATTTTCATATAAGTCAATTGTGAGTTTCAGCTTTCAAGAAGCAAGTACTCGTGTTATTTTCTTTCCACTGTGGAAAATCTAAGTTGTTGAAGTAGAGTCTACAATCTGAGGGAGTCAGTAGAGGTAGCAGGTTACTTGGCAATTAGATAGGGTTGTATCTAAGTTGTTGAAGTAGAGTCTACAAACTGAGGGAATCAGAAAGGGTAGCAAGGTACTTAGCAATTAGATTCATAGTGTTGTGAATTCTTCTACAATCTGGGGTGTCAGATTGGCTGAAGAAGAGGAGTTGTTTTTCCTCAAAGAAGTCTAGGATTGTTAGACTATTTGAGAAGACTGACTTGGAGGGTCAGTAGCAAGGTTGTAATTCAAAGTTTGAATTAGTGAAATCCTTCAAGGCGAAGGGACTGGACGTAGCCTCGTTAACAGTGAACCAGTATAAAATCTGTGAGTTTTTATGTTTATTTTTATCCGCTGCTAACTCTGTTTTAATTATACATTAAGTTTTGTTTTAAAAGTATTAAAACAGGAAAAGTATTCAAGTTAAGTCAAACACAATTCAACCCCCCCTTCTCGTGTTTGCACCTTCAATTGGCATCAGAGCTCGGTCTCAAGGCTGAGCACTTAACCGTGTTTGAGGAAAGGTCCAAGGGGTTCAATATGTCAGAAGAATTGGGAAACAACATCGACAGACCACCACTGTTTGATGGAGAAAGGTTTGAGTATTGGAAGGACATAATGAGAAGCTTTGTCATATCTCAAGATCTTGAACTATGGAAGATGATAGTCAGAGGATACACTGCACCTACTGATCCAGAAGATCCAACTAAGAAACTGGACATGTTTGATATGAAACCAGATCAGATCAGATTACACAGACTTCATCACAAGTCCAGAACCATGATGGTCAGTGCAATCACATTCAAGGAATTTGATAGATGCACAAATAAAGAAACAGCAAAGAGTATATTCGATAGTCTGGTTCTGACCTATGAAGGAACCAAGCATGTTCAAGATGCAAAGGCTAACATATTGGTCAGAAAGTATGAGTTGTTCAAGATGGAAGAGGATGAAGACATAGACACAATGTTCATCAGATTCCAGACTCTGGTATTAGGTTTAAAAGTATTAAATAAAAGCTATACCACTGCAGATCATATATGGAAGATTATGAGAAGTCTACCAGAAAGGTGGAGACCAAAGGTTACTGCAATACAGGAAGCTAAGGATCTGAGTACCTTGAAACTTGAAGATCTAATCAGCTCACTCAGGTCTCATGAAATAGAACTGGAAGAAGATGAACCTAAGAAGAAGAAGAATCTGGCTCTGAAATCGAAACAGAAGAAAGCTGCAAAGGCAGCATCAGAATCAGAGGATAGTGAAAGTGACTGTGATGATATGGTTTACTTAACCAAAAGGATGGTTAAGATCTGGGAAAACAGTAAGAGAAGAAACCTCCAGAAGAAACATAATAACAAAGGAAAGGAAGAATCTGATAAGAAGAATATTGTTTGTTATGGATGCAATGAACCTGGACATATCAAGTCAGAATGTCCAAATCTGGAAAAAGGCAAACATCACAAGAAAAGTTCCAGACACAGAAAGAAGGGTCTGATGGCTGCCTGGGATGTTTCAAAATCAGAGGAAGAATCGTTTGATGAAGAAGAGGCTGAAACAGCAAAGATGGCTTACATCAAGTCTGCTTCTGGACCTCATAAAGGCAAACAAACCAAGAAAAATTCCAGATTCAGAAAGAAGGGTCTGATGGTTGCCTGGGATGTATCAGAATCAGAGGAACAATCGTCTGATGAAGAAGAAGCAGAAACAGCAATGAAGGCACACATCAGGTCTGCTTCTGGACCTCATAAAAGAACAAATTCAAGAAGGAAAACAGGCAGAAGGAAGAATGATCGAAGTAATCATTCAGGCAAGTCTGGAAGCACATCAGAGGAAGCAATTCTGTCTCTGATGGCTCATACCTACTCAAGTTCTGGATCCAGCTCAGGCTCTGGAACAGAATCAGAAGATGAAGACGATGAGGTATTTTCTGATCTTTCTAAATCTGAATTAATTGAGACTTTAAAAGACTTGTTAAATGAAAACAATAAAAGGTCTTTAAAACTGAAAACTCTTAGGGAAGATAAGGAAAATCTAACCAAAGAAGTCCAAGTTTTAAAGAATCGAAATTCTGAGTATGCAACTAAAAACAAAGATTTTAAAATTGATGTTGCAAGACTCAAAGCTGAAAACCAAACTCTCAGAAGTAATAATTGTTCCACTTCTGAAACTGTTTGTAAATCTTATATGCATGAGCAATTTTTTCAAAACCTTATTTCTAATGGAATGGAAAGAAGTAAATATGCATCTATGATTTATGGAAATAGTAACTCTGGAAAGAGAGGTCTTGGTTTTACAGAAACAAGTACATAAATTAAAGTTGTTTATTCTGATGTTTTATGTATTGTTTGTGCTAAGAAAGGTCACTCTGAATTATCTTGTCCAATGGTAAAATCTGAACAAGATCAGAGAGCTATTAAGACTAACAAACCTGGACCCAATCAGTTCTGGGTACCAAAAGATCAAATTGTCTACGTTGCAGATGTTCTGAGCAACCAGAAGGAGACACCAACAATGGTGCCTGGACAATGGATGTTGGCAACGCACAAGCAGAAGAAGGTTTATGTTCCAATATCTACCAAACCGAAGCCAAGTGACTCTGGTAGAAGAAGAACTGGTCAACACAATCAGAACCAGAACCAGAATTATAGGAGGAACAGGAAATATCATAGATATCACACGAATCAGAACAAGAACTGGAACCAGAATCAGAACTAGAACCAGTATCAGAGCAATAGGAACTGGAACCAGTACCAGAAGCACAGAAACTGGAACCAGTATCAGAGGTACAGGACCTGGAACCAGAACCAACACTGGAACCAAAACCAGAACTGGAGGCACAGAAACTGGAACCAGAATCAACACTGGAACCAGAATCAGAATTAGTACCAGAATAAGAACAGGTATCAAAGGTTCAGGTATGATCATCAGAATTACTCTAATTATCAGAATCAGAATAACTACAGGAATTATCAGAATCACCAGAACCATCAAGGTTATCAGAATCACCGGATTCACCAAAATTACCAGAACCAAAACATGTTCCAGAATCACCAGAGGAACATGGTGTATCAGCCAAAGCATAAAGAGAGGAATCAGAATTAGGAGAGTCCTTCAAACACTCCAGTGAGATTCATCAAGACTACAAACATGGAACAGAATTCAAACCTCTTAATCCAAACCATGTAATCACAGAACATACAGATTCAAAATCTGAAAATCAGAAGCAAGAGGATTTTCAGAGTAAAAACTGAAACTGCTGATATAGAGGTTACATCTTGCTGTAAATACTATTATTATTTTATATTTATGTTTACTGTGATAACAAGAAGCTTGATCTTAACCAATCAAAGCTAGATAAGCATTCTGCATGTTTTCAAACTGTCAGAGGAACCAGGTGATTCACACAAGTTGAACACTCAGAAGAAACAGCATTCCAGTGGTTTCAAAAACAAACAGAAACCACCAGAAGCAGAATTAATGGTTTGGCTGAACTAAGTTCATTTTTAAATTAATTGATTTATATTATGGTATATGACAAACTGCTTGACAAAACAAAGCGAGATAAAGATAGTACAGGTTCATCAGAACCAAAGGGGGCAAAAGCAGAAGCAGAACGAATGGTTTGGGTGTATTGAGTTAAATTCTACCTTATTTGATTTGCATTATGTAATATGACAAACTGCTTGATCTTGACAAATCAAAGCAAGATAAAAACAGTGCAGGGAACAGAAGCACAAGAAACAGAAGTACCTGGAAAGAACCAGAAGCTGATTTATCAGAATCAGAAGCTGTTACAGAACCAGAAGCTGATGCGAACCAAGCAATGTTGATGAAGGTTTGGCAGAGGAAGGTTGGATATTTGCTATGCAAGAAGAGCTGAATGAATTCCAAAGGAATGATGTTTGGGATCTGGTATCCAGACCAAACAAAAACATTATTGGAACCAAGTAGGTGTTCAGAGACAAATTCAATGAAAAGGGTGAGGGTGTAGCTCAAGGATACAGTCAACAGAAAGGTATAGATTACACTGAGACTTTTGTTCCAGTGGCCAGGTTAGAAGCATTTAGAATTTTCTTATCATTTGCTGCTAATCATGATATAATGCTGTATCAAATGGATGTTAAATGTGCATTCTTAAATGGCTACACAAGTGAGGAAGTCTATGTCAAACAGCCCCCTGGTTTTGAAAATTCTGATTTTCCAGACCATGTTTTTAAACTTAAAAAAATCTTTATATGGTTTAAAACAAGCACCAAGGGCATGGTATGACAAACTTAGTAACTTTCTGCTTAAGAATGAATTTAATAGAGGCCAGATTGATAATACACTATTTAGGAAATCCATTAAACATGATATTTTGATTATTCAAGTCTATGTTGATGATATCATATTTGGAGACACTAATGGCACTTTGTGCAAAGAGTTTTCTGACCTAATGCAGAAGGAGTTTCAAATGAGCATGATGGGAGAACTTAAGTTCTTCCTGGGAATTCAGATTCACCAAGGCAAATCAGGTACACTCATTCACCAATCTAAATACACCAAAGAACTTCTTCAAAAGTTCAAAATGAGTGAATGTAAGCCAATGGCCACCCCCATGCACCCAACCTGCTCACTTGAGAAAGATGAAACCAGCCAAAAGGCAGACCAGAAAACATACAGAGGTATGATTGGATCCCTTCTCTATTTAACTACTTCTAGACCTGACATTATGTTTAGTGTTTGTGTCTGTGCCCGCTTTCAAGCTGACCCTAGGGAATCCCATTTAACTGCTGTCAAAAGAATTCTAAGATACCTTAAAGGAACCACCAACCTTACCTTGTTATACAAGAAAACCCCCACCTACAAATTAAAAGGTTTCTGTGATTCCGACTATGCTGGAGACAAGCTGGAAAGGAAAAGTATAAGTGGCAACTGCATCTTGTTCTGTGATAACACCTCAGCCATAAACATAACCAAGAACCCTATCTTACATAAAACACCATTTCATTAGGGACCATGTTCAAAAAGGAACTTTAAAGCATCCAGTTTGTGGACACTAATCATCAATGGGCTGATATCTTCACCAAGGCATTACCAGAAGATAGGTTTGAGTTCATTAAGAAGCATCTCAGCATGACCTCCATATCTAACTAGCTCAAGTAGTCATCTTAGGAGTTTTTAAATTTCTTGCAATTTTATTTTATGTCTTTAATTTTCAGTTTTTACTTTCTATACCTTGTAAAGAAAAAATCAAAAAATACAAAAATAGTAGGACCACTTTTTGGCTGATGACAAAAAGGGGGAGAAAGAGAAAGAGAGAGAAAGAAAGGAGAAATAAGTAGAAAAGGAGAGATAAAAAGAAAGAAGGAGAGAAAAAGAAAGAGAGAAAACAGAAGGAGTTGAAAAGGAGAGGAAATAGGGAGAGAGAAAAAGAAAGAGTGAAAACAGAAGGAGTTGAAAAGGAGAGGAAATGTGAAGAGAGAAAAAGAAAGAGAGAATAAAGAGAAGGAGTTGAAAAGGAGAGCAGAAGAGAAGAAAAGAAAGAGAGAACAAAGAAGGAGTTGAAAAGCAGAGTATCAGACTTAGGGGGAGAGATTGGTCTGAGGGGGAGAAATTCAAAGTTTTCGAATTACAAGTTAGCAAAATAAGTTAAGGTTTCGTCATCATCAAAAAGGGGGAGATTGTTGGAACCAAGTTGGTTCTAAGTACTTAGGATTTTGATGCTTACAAATGTACTCTATGTAAACTTATTTTGTACTTTGAATTGTTAAATTAAATACCCCAGAAACTGAAGAAATCAGAAGCTGAAGACCAAAGGATTCCAGAAATTGAATTCTGGAATGACCAGAAGATACTAGAGGAATGTCAAAACATGACCAGAAGATATCTTTGATGGCTTATATCAGAAGGAAGAAATATCATAATGAAACTTGGATCATACCACTGGAAAGCCTGCCAGAAGGAAGTTGTTCAAAACAAACAGGAATCAAATATCAATTTTATTCCAGAAGTTATTCAGACCAGAAGATGGCCTGACAGTGAAAAATTGAACTGCCCAGAATTGTTCCAGACTTGACCAGAAGGTATGTTTATGAGTCCAGAACAAGAGGATCAATTCAGAATTGGCCCAGACCATAATATAGCATGATTCAGGGCATGGAACTAAGTCCAGATCAAAAGAAATAAATTCCAGAATCGACCCAGACCTGATCCAAAATCAAAGGTAAATGTCCAGACTGAAATATTTTTTGTTCAAGTTAATTTCAGTTTGTTCTAGACCAAATTCCAGAATCCGTCCAGATCATAGTAAAAACTTCCAGATCAATGGTTCAGAAATAATTATTTGGTCCAGTGATGATAATGATCAGAAAATCAGACCATGGCCCCAGCAATGGCCGAAATCAGAGGAACAGGATGTGCAAGTCCAGAAAATGGCCGAATTCAGAGGATTTTAGCATATCAGGCGCGCATTCAGGATGGCCGAAATCAGAAGATCAGAGGGTTTGGAAGTGTGGTCCATGAATGGCTGAATTCGGAGGATCACAGCATAGCAATTAGGCTGGTCCAGTTGTGGACTATCGCATGAAGATCCAATGGTGCAGATTTGATCATGGGGATTAATGGTGAAGATCCTATGTTATTTTTATCAAAGTATTGTAAAAGATTCGTTGCAAAAATAAATATGGAGTAGCATGGAATTCAGAGCTGTGGCGGGAAAGCAACTAAAGATTTGATTGGCCAGTTATTTTTAAAGAGAATCTGAAGCCTAATAAAAGATACGTTTTTTATTTAAATAAAGCCCAATTGGTCAATTTATTTTTACAGAGAATCCAGCAAGATTCAGCTCGAATTTAAGCATTGGAAGAGGCCCTAATCAGCATCTATAAAAGGAGGCTCAAGGCAGAATACTCATCATCGAAAATCACAAAAGAGTCATACACTTCCAAAGCAACAAACACCCAAATTTTCATAGAAGTCAATTGTGAGTTTTAGCTTTCAAGAAGCAAGTACTCTTGTTATTTTCCTTCCACTGTGTCAAATCTAAGTTGTTGAAGTAGAGTCTACAAACTGAGGGAGTCAGTAGAGGTAGCAAGTTACTTGGAAATTAGATTCATAGTGTTGTGTGTCAAATCTAAGTTGTTGAAGTAGAGTCTACAATCTGAGGGAGTCAGAAGGGGTAGTAGATTACTTGGCAATTAGATTGTGATTTCTTCTACAATCTAGGGTTGTCAGATTGGCTGAAGACAGGAGTTGTTTTCCTTAAGAAGTCTAGGATTGTTAGACTATTGAGAAGACTGACTTGGAGGGTCAGTATAAAGGTTGTAATTCAAGGTTTGAATTAGTGAAATCCTTCAAGGCGAAGGGACTGGACGTAGCCTCGTTAACGGTGAACCAGTATAAAATCTGTGAGTTTTATTTTTACTTTTATCCGCTGCTAACTCTGTTTTTAATTATACATTAAGTTTTTTTTTTGAAAGTATAAAAACAGAAAAAGTATTCAAGTTAAGTCAAACACAATTCAACCCCCCCTTCTCGTGTTTGCACCTTCAATCTTCTGGTCAGGATTAATTCTGGACCAAGTCTGACTTATGATTCCTTCTGGTCTGGACCAAGTCTCCCTCTGAAAAGCTTCCTTCTGATCTAGGCCAGGAAAGATATCCTCTGATGGTTATTTGACCTTTGATGACATCCTCTGATTTCCTCTGGAATTGTATCCTCTGGTGCCTTCAGGATGCATCCTCTAGTACCCTCTAGATGCATTTTTTGGCTGAACCTTCTGGTGGCATTTCTATCTTCTGGTTGCTTCCTCTGGATGTATCTTCTGCTGGTGTCATCCTCTGATTTTGCACAGCTTCTGATTTGTTCTTCTAAGTCAAAATACTATTTACATAAAATACTTTTGTTAACATCAAAACTAAGTATAGAACCAACTTGGTTCCAACAGTTTGTTCATAAATAAGTTTCCTAAGATCTCATTACATAATTTTCAGTCATGTTATTAATTCCTCTAAAAGGGAGAACGGTTAAAATAAACTCCATTTATTTGGATGGACCTCAATATGTTGGGGCATGCAATTAGTGACACGTTAATCCCCTAGAAAATGTCGTTTTATCTTTATCATTGTCTGAATGTTCTTTGAATATACAAATCAGATGGAGGAATTTGAGGTTTGTACCATGGGTATTCTAGCTACCTTCGGATTGAAAGTGTAAATGTTGAAAGTGTACGAGACTTGAATGTAATCCTCAACCAAGTAAATCAAGAATGCAAAAATTGGGATAAGAAGAATATCATTTATATGTACATATTAGACAAATGTCTAGAAAATTTTGAAGTCATTTTCCATCATGTCCCTCAACAATATAATCAATTAATGGACGTTCTAACTACTATATCTTCAATGTTCAAAGTAAGTCATGATGAAGAGTAGTCACTCATAAGAATGAAAGTCACAAATATCTTAATTACTATCAAATGTATAAGAAAAACTAGATAGCAAATTCTCGTACCAAATATTACCCCGTAATTGTGGAATATCCTCCCTCAATATTAACTATAGTTGGGGCACCCCTTTGTTCCTTATTATATAGAAAAAGGCAGGTGCAACTCATTCGAAAAAATCGTTTCATCAAGAATAATGATATGTTTTGACCGACTGAATTCAATTCAAGAAAAATGTTGACTGTCTAATGTCATGAACAACTATTTCAAAAGATCTTAAAAGAAGAGCATATGCACCTGAGAGCTTCAAAAGAAAGAATTAGTGCTCAAAAAGATTTCGCATGTCTAAAAGAACTAACATGGCAAATGGACTCCTATATGAGCCCTTATACCATAAAAATCAATTGTGTATGTTTTTTTTAGTAGAAGTAGACTTATTGCATTTCTTCAAAGACCATAGACCTACATGAAAAATGTGTACATTATATATTACTTTTAATTCAATTCATTCTTCATACATTTTTATTACAGGTTTTTCATACATTTATTAAAAAAAAAAATTTACGTCTACATTAATTTAACATGTATCATGACAATCCATTCTCTCTTATTCTTATGTATTAAATATAACTATTGAGGTCATTTTAGGGGCTTGTGTACGAGTATGAACCAAACAAATCCAAACAGATATCAAATGATTCAACCCAAATCACTTTCAACGATGAACTTGACCAATGAACCAATTGAAGACCCAAAAAGCAAGGATCAATGTTACTTGAAGTGATAAGCATCGACTACACACCCATTGTGAGGATAAGAAAATACCCCCATTGCAAGAATCAACGTTACTTGAAGTGATAAGCTCTTACAATAATAAATCGATAAAGAAAATACCTCATTGTGAGGATCAAACTTTATAAAAAAAAGTCCAGGTTCAATAGATAATGATATACACTAATATCAAGGGACAACTCTTTATCCAAAACTACGACAAATAAGGGATTCAGTTTCAGGTATAAAAACAAAACCAATTATACTAAAAACTCCGTTTCCAACTTTGTCTAACTTTAGCATCAAAATGTCTTTGTATGTACACCCCCATTCATCAGAAAAGTAGCAACTGGAGCATGAGCGTTCGAGAAGCCAAGGAGTCAACATTAAATGATCATTACTTGAGGTGATCAAATATGTGTTCTCAAACATTAATATTGACGCCCGCTGTGGGCCTCAAACCCACAACCACAAAATTAAGAGTCTTATTCATCAAACATTAGATTGAGACATGATTGAATACTCTAAAATCATATATCCAATGAGACTAATTAACTTCTTATATCCTATGATGTGGCTTCAACTAATTCAATACTATACCCAATTTTTTTATGCAAAAAATAAGCACATCTTGAAGTAGCAAAATTGATTTACAAGGAAGGGGAGTTTGAATTGTAAATCTCCCTTTTTTAAAATTTCCAGAAAAACTTCAGTTTTAAATACAAGAAAGTTCTTGGTTAAGGAAGCAGAAAAATGGTGAACGTTCTTGGTTTGAATAGAAAACGGAGAACGTTCAGATTAGTGTTTAAAACAGAAAACAGTTTTGTATTTTAATCTTTGAAACACGATTAAACTGAATAAAGAGATAAGGGATAAGAAATACCACACTCAGATATATCCTGGTTCACCCAAACTTGGGCTACGTCCAGTCCTCACAAAGTGAGATTTTCCACTAAGTGTTTAAAACAAGAACCTTCTTGGTTTTACAGCACCTAGTCTAGATCAACCTTGATCTTTTGTTTTCAGAACTTTGACTAATTCCTACCCAGAAAAAGTTTAACCAAATCACCTATCAATCTTGATAGGATTTCTTACAATCTACCCAAACTATCTTTTACTCTTATAGTTTGAGTTTACAATGATGATGAGATTGATTTTGTTTAGAATATGTGAATTCTCAACTCTTGTTTGAGATTCGATTCTTTACAGATAAATCAGAATATATATCAGAGTAAAACAATTTAACTAAAAACTAATTCTGTAAGTGATTTTCAGAACTTCAAGTATGAATGTGAATGATTGTGATAGCTGTGTTAGCACTTGAACTTCTGATTTTTCCTTGAGCTGTGGCCTTCCTTTTATAGGCTTGAAAGCAGTGGATGAAGGCCAATATAGCCGTTGTAAAAGCTTTGTGTCAGACTGGTCCAGTGGCTTTATTTCTAATTAAAAATAATCCTTTTAATTTCCTAATCAGTCTTGAGCTACAGTGTTTTGGATCAATCTTTCTTGAGTTGTTAATGATCTTCTAAAGCTTTTGATAAGTGGCAATTTTGCTGGCTTGATCTAAAGCTTTGGATCAGTAAACACAGATTGAAAACAATCACGAAAGCTTGAAGTAAGAAGCTTGTACTGAAGCTTCTAAAACTGCCTGGAGATTGATTGATCGTTCTGGACGTTTGTTCTTTAGGTATCCTCTATTAAATTCCATAATGTATCCTTTGGTAATTTCCAGAATGTATCTTCTGGTAATTTACTTCATGAGGTATCTTCTGGAGTCTGATACCTATTGTTTCCAGAACAGTCTGAACAGGCATCTTTGAGAGTCTTTATATTTCTCAATTCGAAAGTTCTCTTGATCTGGATTGATCCTATGTGTTCTCTGCCATGTAGTGATCATATCCATGTAACTTCCAGAGCCAACAACTTTAATTAAGTGATGGAGAAAGTTGGGTCTTTATGCTGTCACAGTTTGGCGAACATTCTCCGTTTTCCAGAATGTGAAGAATGTTCTTCTGATGCTGTTTTCTTTGATTCTTTTGAAACCTGTCTATGATTTAAAACACTCAAAAGCACATGTTAAATTAACAATACATTTAGAATCATAATTAAACAATCTTTAATTAACCTTTGTTTGTTTTCATCAAAACATTAATTTTGAGAGTTTGTCTTAACACATCTTTGATCAAACAAATGTTTTAAAAGTCAGAATGAACTTTTTGATTCAACCAAACATGCTAGAAAAATCAATTGTCAATAAAGATATAATTGCATTGTAAAAACCTGTTCGAATCAAACCAATCAAGGAACCAGAAGTGGTTTTGAAAACCTCTTGATTTATGAAACTCCTGTTTTATTTACTTCAAAACCCCAATTTTTTAAATTCTTTTTTCCTAATATTTTAGAAAAATGTGTATTGAATACTCTAAAAATTATATATCCGATGAGACTAATCAATTTGTTATATTATATGATGCAACAGATTCAATACTATACCTATTTTTTTATGCTAAAAATAAGCACATTTTTTTTTATCAAACAAATGTATTAAAAATCAGACCAAACTATCATATTCAACCGAACATGCTAGAAAAATCAATTGTCAATAAAGATGGGATTGCACCGCAAAAATCTGTTCGAATCAAATTAGTCAAGGACATCGACTCACACACAGCGGCATCGACAGTGTCACAACTGAGAGACGACATAAGTACTGTGTTGTGTAGGGGCTTTCTTATTTATTTTTAGGCTTAATTGCAGTTTTAGTCCTTTATTTTTACTAATTCACGAAATTGATTCCCCTATTTTAAAAGTCTAACAATTTTTTTATAAATTTCTTTGATTTTTTAACTAAAAATTAGCGATGTGATATGCTTTAAATAACATGTCATATGAGATGATAATGTAAAAATGATTAATACTTATAAAATCAAAATAAAACATCGTAAAAACTTAACTTCATAAAATTTTAATATTTGTAATTTAATTAATCACATATGAATAATTAATGCATTTAAATAATTCTATATCATACAATAACATCTCACTTTATTTAAAATAAAGTGAAGTCGTTATATTTTAATTTGAAAATATGAAAAAAGAACCAAACTATTGAATGTTAAAAAAGAGTGATTAATTTCATGGATGGATAGAATAAAGAGAAAAAAACTGCGATTGTATTTAACATTTAGTTAGTTTTTCAGTTAAGGAGCCACATGGGAACTTCTCAAACATTGGATTTATATGAGAGGCTAGAACGGGTGAAAGTCACCCTACCTATCGCGCGCAAACCCTAGATAATCTGTTTCCAACTTTTCATTCATTTTCTTCTACAAACAATTTTTCATTTACCTATAGGCCATAGGAGCGGCGAGGGACTTAATCAGAAATGAGATCCATTTCCAAACCTATGAAGCTGTTAAGCAGACTCGGTTTCCACCAACTCCACTCACAGACATCGTTTAACTCAGCATCCAAACACACCACCACCAACAACATCGTTACCTTAATATGCAATTCATTCAGAATGAAACAGAATTGGGACATCCTTACCCACAAATTCAGTTCCATCAAGTTAAACGATTCATTAGTAGAACAAGTCTTGTTAGAACTAAAACACCCAACCGACGCAAAAAACGCATTAGGTTTCTTTCACTGGTCCTCCAAAACGCACCGTTTTCAACACGGACTTCGCTCTTACTCCATAACCATCAACCTTTTACTCCAAGCCGGTTTAATCACCGACGCTAAAGCATTACTCGAATCCCTTGTAAACAAAAACCCTGAAACCCATTCAGTTCGTGCGGTTATTGATTCATTTATAAACACATCTGAGTTTGTCTCCGGTTCTCCCCCTCCGGTTTTCAATCTTCTCATTAAAGCCTACGCTAAAGCTAAATTAACGGACGATGCTTTCGCCGTTTGCCGTTGTGTCGAGGAATGTGGGTTTTGCGTTAGTATATCAAGTTTCAATGCTTTGCTTTATGTTGCTCAGAAGTGTAACCGTTTTTCCACCGTTTGGGACGTTTACGGTTACATAATTGGGAAAAGAATTTACCCTAATGTAGTTACATTGAGGATTATGATTGATGCTCTTTGTAAAGAGGGATTGTTACAAAGGAATGTGGATGCCTTGGATAGAATTATCGGTCAGCGAAATTCGCATTCTCCTTCGGTTATTGTTAATTTGAGTTTGATATTGAGAATGTTAGAAAAGGGAAATGTGGAAGATGAAGATGATGATAATGAGTTAGTTAAGTTAGTTACATTGTTGAAGAGATTGTTGCAGAAGAATTTGATTGGTGATTCTGTTGCTTACTCTTTGATTATTCATGTTAAAATTAGGTTAGGGAATTTGGATTCTGCTTTGGAGATATATGAGGAGATGGTGAGAAGAGGTTTTAATGAAAATTCATTTGTTTACACGTCGTTTATACGAGTGTTTTGTGGGAAGGGACGAATTGATGAAGCTATTGGATTGATGCAGGAAATGGAAGGGAAGGGGTTAAGTCCTTATGGTGAGACTTTTGAATGTGTTATCGTTGGATGCGCCGATTCGGGACGGTTGAAGGAGTGTTCGAGTTATTTCGAGGAAATGTTGTGTGCTGGGTTTGTTCCTAGTTGTTTGTCGTTTGATAAGATGGTTGAGAAGCTTTGTGAGAATGGGGATGTGGAGAAGGCAAATGATTTTTTGACTGTGTTGTTAGATAAAGGGTTTTTGCCGAGTGTTGAGACTTATTCTTATCTGATTCATGGTTATGCTATAAAGAACGAAGTTCAAGAAGTTCTTAAGATATATTATGAAATGGAGTATAAGTCTATGTGTCCTGGATTGTCTGTTTATTCGTCGATGATTAAGTGTCTGTGCCGTTTTGGAAAGCTTGAAGATTCGGAGAAGTATTTAAGGATTATGAAAGGTCGATCATTGGTTCCAAATGTTAATATATATGAGACGTTGATCGCTTGTCACGTGCAGAAGGGAAACAATGATAGGGTTCTTCAGCTTCGCAATGAAATGGCCTCATTGGAGTCGTAACATAGTTAGTGTTTCCAAAAGAGGTGAAGATAGGAAACTTTTCAGAAGGTAGCACTTGTTAATTATTTGAAATAATTGTTTCTTGGTTCTAGGCTCTAGCAATGTAAAATGTCAAATCAACGATATGATATGTTACTGATTTTTTTTTCATAGGTGCTCTCATAAGTGCTACTGATTTTTTTTTCATAGGTGCTCTCATAAGTGTTGTATGCATCAGAGATGATTTATGTTTGAAAACTTGGCTTCGGATTATACATTTTGTGTAGGTGCTTGTCAACTATTTTCTGTACTATTTTACTTGATTTATATTTTTTAAGGAAAATTGTTTCAAAGATTGTGGAGGAATTGTTGACATCTGTCTTCATACAGATCAAGAAAGGAGGTTCAGAGGCGTTGGACATATTGAGTTTACAACAGCAGAAGAAGCATAAAAAGCAAGCTTTTGCAACCTTTTTAATATATCATTTTAGAACTGACTGCAAGCATTACCAAGACAGTTATATCAGTGGAAGCAAAACAATAATGCCATATATATACTTCTCAGACACATTTGAGGTAAGTGTTTCGACAATTAAGTTTAATTTTGTTTTCAGTGGAATTCATTGTCTCTATTTGGTATTTGACTTGAAGTGAATTCCTATGTTATGTTTGACTGCTGTTGGCTCAAATAGGTATGAAAACTAGCTAAAAACACAATTTTCCTGCCAATATTCTGAAGACTCAAATTAGCCAACTAGATAACCTTCTGAAGCAGAGTCCAAGGAATCTGCCAGGCCCAATTCTAGTCAGCAGGCCAATGCAATAGCACTTAGGAGTGGAAAAAAATGCTAACATAAAGATTTCATAGTCCATAGTGAGGGTCCTTCTTCCTCAAATGACCAACAATTCACCAACACCAAGTTCTTAGACTTATTGATGTATTTGATGATGAATATTCCTTTGTAAACCTTCTTTCTCAATCACTCAAGTGTGTAATCTTTTTTTAAAAGCCTTGGCCAAGATAAAGAAGCGTAAAGACTACGAGTCAGTAAGTCTTAGTGAAGAGTGTTTCATTATCCTACTAAAAAATTTACATCTTGAGTTTTGGGAGCTAACAAGTTTTTTTCCCTATTCCTTGTGTGATTTTGTTGCAAGGATTAATTTAATACCTTATTCTATTCTTAAGAGATTAGGCATGCAAGATGTTAGCCCAACTTTTGTCTAATTACAGCTTGCAGAAGATCCATTACTCGTCTGATAGGGATAGCCTTTTTTGTTGAATTAATTTCTCTAGTTTGGATGTCAATCGTAATTTTTTACTGGTATGTTTTCTTTTTAACTTTAGGAGTGATTTGCATTAGGGATTTTGTAGCCTTTGCATGGTCATATATATACACAGTAGAATTTGGCTCCTTAAAAAAAATAAGAAGTTGGTGAAGTGAGTGAATTAATAATAATAATAATAATAATAATAAATAATAATAATAATAATAATAATAATAATAATAATAATGCAAGAAAACAAGCTATGATAAATCCCAAAGCTAGTAAACAATGTCATCAATATATTTACAACATGAATAAAATCAAGAGAAAGAATTATAATTATTACAAGATATTATAATTAATAAATATAATTATAAGAATAATAAATATGACAAAAGTTTCTTAAATACTTCAAGAAAATATTTGTTCTTCCTCTGAATCAGACTCAGTATCAGGCTCTGATACCAAATCGGAGTCGGAGTAAGATCGGGGATAATTTACAAGATAATCGTATGTTAAATATGGTAAATAATTATAAGACATAGTGAAATCAAAAGTTTCAATATGAAGTCTATTTAAAGAAAAATCATCAGAGTTAATATTTAAAAGACAGAAGATATGAAATTCGTAATTATTATAATCATGATAAGAATATATATGATGCAAGTTAATATATATGAAAACAGAAACACTGTTGCTACCCACACCCCCCTTATTGCTACCCACACCCACCAAATTTTTTTTAAAATCAATATTCCGAAAATACCCTTCTGTTTTTAAACATCTTTTTTTCCCTTCTTCACCTTCTTCCCGTTGTTCCCGTTCTTCCCCTCTTCCCCTCCTCCCGTAAACCTAATTCCCAAAAATCTTCATCAAAGTCCACACAAAAATCATCAATCTTCTTCAATCATCTTCATCTTCTTCAAATTGAGTGATGATAATATAATAATAAAGTATAAAAACATGATTTGTATCTTCTTCATGATTTGTAGTGAGCAGAAAGTGTTGAAGTTTCAGAAAATTTTAAGGGGTACCTATAATATTCGAACTACAGTCCGGAAGCAGATGGGTGAAGACATCAGTGGTGCGTGTGGACAATTGGTGGTTAACTTACCTGACAAGTCTCTTGGAAATGCAAATCCCCTAACGGACATAGAAGATCTTGTTATTTGATAGAATGTATTCGTATAGTTCTTGGGCTGAATTTAAAAAAAGTTGTTTTTATCGGTGTTATTTTGAAGTTGAAATCTGTAGGATTAGAAGTAGAAGTCAAGATGGATTTGGTGAGGCACAAGTCTCCAATGAAAATTCTTGATATGAATGATCTTTGGACCTCCTAATTTTTCTATACTGCTAGCCACTTACACAATCCAAATATTCACAATTTTGCTGTCCTAGTCTTGCATAACTGCTAACGTGAATACTGATTTCAGTTTTACTCTGTATGGATATTGTTACACAAACTAAAGTTGAAGAAACAAAATTCTTTACTTAATTACGTTTATGTAGTTTTTACAATTTCACTTGATATCCAGACACAACATTTACCAGACACTACATTTCCTCTGGTTTTTTCTGCCTCTGATTTCCTCCTTCTGATTCTTCTGCCTCTGATTTCCTCCTTCTGATTCTTCTGCCTCTGATTTCCTCCTTCTGATTTCCTCCTTCTGATGATTCTTTCTCTGATTTCCTCCTTCTGATTTCCTCCTTCTGATTCTTCTTCCTCTGATTTCCACCTTCTGATTCTTCTGGTTCTGATTGTCTTGCCTCTGGTTTTTCTGCTTCTGATTCCTCTGATTTTTCCTCCCTCCGATTATTCTGCTTCTGATGTTCCTGCTTCAAATTGTTCTGCCTCTGATTTCTTATTCTGATGTTCCTTCTGAATCTTCTGCTTCTGATTATTCTTCCTCTGATTTTTCTGATTCTGATTAATCTTTGATTTTTCTGCATCTGATTATTCTGCTTCTGATGTTACTACTTCTGATTTTTATGCTTCTGATGTTACTGCTTCTGATTTTTCTGATTCTGAATTTGCTGCTTCTGATTTTTCTCCCTCTGATTTTCCTTCTACTGATTCTTATTTTTCTGCATCCGATTTTCCTCCCTCTGATTCTTCTGCCTCTGATTTCCTCCTTCTGATTATCCTCATTTTTCTGCATCTGATTTTCATCCCTCTGATTCTTCTGCTTCTGATTTTCTCTCTGATTTTCCTCCCTCTGATTTTTATGCTTCTGATTTTGCTGATTCTGATTCTTCTGTCTTTGATTTTTCTGCTTCTGATTCTTATGCTTCTGAGTTTTCTGATTCTTCTGCTACTGAGTTTTCTGATTCTTCTGATTCTGATTTTCACAGGAAACCAGAAGCCGAAAAAATCAGAGGATACCAGAAGCAGAAAACATCAGAGGATACCAGAAGCAGAAAACATCAGAGGATACCGGAAGCAGAAAACATCAGAGGACACCAGAATCAGAAAAAATCACAAGAAACCAGAAGCCGAAAAAATCAGAGGAAACCAGAAGCAGAAAAAACTGAGGAACAAAAAAAACTTACGAACAGAAAAAACTTAGGTACAAAAATCAGAGGAAATCAGAAGCAGAAAAAATCAGAGGAAATCATAGGCAGGAAAAATCAGAAATAACTTAGGAACATAAAAAACTTAGGAACAGAAATAACTTCAAAAGTGTTGTTTAACATATCAGAGGCAGAAAATATCAGACAAAATCAGAGGTAGAATATATCAGAGGAAATCATAGGCACAATATATCATAGGCAGAATATATGACATTTACAAATGTAATATTTAATATTGTATCATAATTAATATTGATAACAAAAATATTCGAAAAGTAATACATATTGAATCTCTAAATAAATCTTAAGTTCCTCTATTTCTCCGGCGATATGGTACTACGTTAGACCAATCTCTACAACCACCCCTTTGTCTTCGCATCATCAATATTAATTCATTCACCAGTCCTACGCCATCAGGTAATACAAGTTGCCGACCGAGAAGCTCTGCTGCAATTTCTACTGCACGACGCTGCATTAAAAAATACATTAAATAATTTATTTAAAATAATAGATGAATAATTAATTATCTTATGTAATAAATTGGAATTAATTGGAATTAATATACCATTATCACAATTGATTCATCAGCAGCAACAGCAGCATCAGGTTCAGGTTCTGCAACCACAGGATCTTAATTCGCCGCGATCCTGAAATAAATTAAGCAAACCAAATATAAGTTAAAACACATTAACAAAACAGATATTAAAAATTTCATTTCATTGACAAAATTACCACGCCATCCCAGAGTTTAGTCGCCATGTGATCGCCAAATGTCCTAAGGACAGACATGTCAACCGGACCACCAGGAAATCCATCATCCTGTGGAGGTTCATCATGTGCATCTTCTGCTTCTGATTATCTCTCCCTCTGATTTTCCTCCCTCTGGTTCAGTACAACACGACCCTCCCTATCGGTAAACATAGTGCGCACCATTCCTGCAAAATCAAATCATAATGAAAATCAAAACAATCACAATTTTACAACAATTCCAGAATTCCAACATTTCTTATGTGAACCGAGTTCATGTATGTGAACCGGTTTTCAAGAATCAAAAATCAGTTTGTCAAGTTTTTGAAAACCAGTTCACGTAAAGGGTTTGTTACTTTTAAAACTCAACAACACCAACACCAGTGTACAAAAAACAACAACAACAACACACATTGTACTTACTTGTTGAAAATGTGAGAGTGAAGAAGTTGTTGAAGATGAAGATGTTCAATATGATGATGTTGAAGATGATGAGGATGATGATTGAAGGTGTTTGAAGAAGATGAAGATGATTGAAGAAGATTGATGATTTTCGTGTGGACTTTGATGAAGATTTTTGGGAATTAGGTTTACGGGAGAAGGGGAAGAACGGGAACAACGGGAAGAAGGTGAAGAAGGGAAAAAAATATGTTTAAAAATAGAAGGGTATTTTCGGAACTTTGATTTAAAAAAACATTTGGTGGGTGTGGGTAGCAATAAGGAGGGTGTGGGTAGCAACAGTGAAACAGAAATAGCCATTTTATTTCTTCGATAATATACTTACAAAGGGAGGATTTAGAGAAAGCTCAGTTTTCAGGAAATTCTCAATGTGAGTGTTTTTCGCTGAGAAAGCTGATATCCCTTACTAATGAGTTACACATCCTTATATAGGAGAGTAGAGTACAGGACTTCAACTCTGGACTTCAAATTTACTACTTAATTTTAATAATTGAGGCCGACAAAAGGCCGACACAATAAAGCTGATAAAGACTTAAAGAAAGTGACCAGGCATAGTGGTCAAAAATAATAATTACATATTAAAAGACATGCATGAATCTTCTAAAAAAGAAGAATTCATGCTACAGATCAAAGATATGTTAGAAAAGGAAGAACAGAATAAGAATACTGTTCGAAAAATAGAATTTAAAGAAATTATGAATAGGTTTAAACCATCTCATACTCCCATAATTACTATTAAAGATTTGCAGAATGAAATATCTGTTATTAAACATGAAATTGAAATATTAAAAGCTAGAGATACAGATTTATAAATTAAGTATTTAGAATTAAAAGCAAAACAGATAGTTAATAATGAAAGTACTTCGGATCCTGTTTTAGATAAGGACCCAACTTATATTGCAACTATTAACAGAATGATTACTCACAAGTGGTTATGTCCGATTACTTTATTAATAAAAAATCAAAGATTTGAGTTAATAGCTTTAATAGATTCTGGTGCAGATCTAAACTGCATCCAAGAAGGATTAATTCCCACTAAGTTTTATGAAAAAACCCTTCAAAGCATTAGTGCCGCTGGAGGTCAAAAATTACAAGTTCAATACAAATTAACTGATGCTAAAATCTGTATTGATCATGTTTGTTATAAAACTCATTTTTTACTAGTCAAAAATATTCATCAACAGATTATTTTAGGAACCCCATTTTTATCATTATTATATCCATTTACAGTTTCCCACACGGCCATAACCTCATTTTTATCATTATTATATCCATTTAATATTCTTACTCCATCTCATCAAAATCACACAAGGAATAGGGAAAAAAACTTGTTAGCTCCCAAAACACAAGATGTAAATTTTTTAGTAGGATAATGAAACACTCTTCACTAAGACTTACTGACTCGTAGTCTTTACGCTTCTTTATCTTGGCCAAGGCTTTTAAAAAAAGAATACACACTTGAGTGATTGAGAAAGAAGGTTTACAAAGGAATATTCATCATCAAATACATCAATAAGTCTAAGAACTTGGTGTTGGTGAATTGTTGGTCATTTGAGGAAGAAGGACCCTCACTATGGACTATGAAATCTTTATGTTAGCATTTTTTTCCACTCCTAAGTGCTATTGCATTGGCCTGCTGACTAGAATTGGGCCTGGCAGATTCCTTGGACTCTGCTTCAGAAGGTTATCTAGTTGGCTAATTTGAGTCTTCAGAATATTGGCAGGAAAATTGTGTTTTTAGCTAGTTTTCATACCTATTTGAGCCAACAGCAGTCAAACATAACATAGGAATTCACTTCAAGTCAAATACCAAATAGAGACAATGAATTCCACTGAAAACAAAATTAAACTTAATTGTCGAAACACTTACCTCAAATGTGTCTGAGAAGTATATATATGGCATTATTGTTTTGCTTCCACTGATATAACTGTCTTGGTAATGCTTGCAGTCAGTTCTAAAATGATATATTAAAAAGGTTGCAAAAGCTTGCTTTTTATGCTTCTTCTGCTGTTGTAAACTCAATATGTCCAACGCCTCTGAACCTCCTTTCTTGATCTGTATGAAGACAGATGTCAACAATTCCTCCACAATCTTTGAAACAATTTTCCTTAAAAAATATAAATCGAGTAAAATAATACAGAAAATAGTTGACAAGCACCTACACAAAATGTATAATCCGAAGCCAAGTTTTCAAACATAAATCATCTCTGATGCATACAACACTTATGAGAGCACCTATGAAAAAAAAATCAGTAGCACTTATGAGAGCACCTATGAAAAAAAAATCAGTAACATATCATATCGTTGATTTGACATTTTACATTGCTAGAGCCTAGAACCAAGAAACAATTATTTCAAATAATTAACAAGTGCTACCTTCTGAAAAGTTTCCTATCTTCACCTCTTTTGGAAACACTAACTATGTTACGACTCCAATGAGGCCATTTCATTGCGAAGCTGAAGAACCCTATCATTGTTTCCCTTCTGCACGTGACAAGCGATCAACGTCTCATATATATTAACATTTGGAACCAATGATCGACCTTTCATAATCCTTAAATACTTCTCCGAATCTTCAAGCTTTCCAAAACGGCACAGACACTTAATCATCGACGAATAAACAGACAATCCAGGACACATAGACTTATACTCCATTTCATAATATATCTTAAGAACTTCTTGAACTTCGTTCTTTATAGCATAACCATGAATCAGATAAGAATAAGTCTCAACACTCGGCAAAAACCCTTTATCTAACAACACAGTCAAAAAATCATTTGCCTTCTCCACATCCCCATTCTCACAAAGCTTCTCAACCATCTTATCAAACGACAAACAACTAGGAACAAACCCAGCACACAACATTTCCTCGAACACTCCTTCAACCGTCCCGAATCGGCGCATCCAACGATAACACATTCAAAAGTCTCACCATAAGGCCTTAACCCCTTCCCTTCCATTTCCTGCATCAATCCAATAGCTTCATCAATTCGTCCCTTCCCACAAAACACTCGTATAAACGACGTGTAAACAAATGAATTTTCATTAAAACCTCTTCTCACCATCTCCTCATATATCTCCAAAGTAGAATCCAAATTCCCTAACCTAATTTTAACATGAATAATCAAAGAGTAAGCAACAGAATCACCAATCAAATTCTTCTGCAACAATCTCTTCAACAATGTAACTAACTTAACTAACTCATTATCATCATCTTCATCTTCCACATTTCCCTTTTCTAACATTCTCAATATCAAACTCAAATTAACAATAACTGAAGGAGAATGCGAATTTCGCTTACCGAAAATTCTATCCAAGGCATCCACATTCCTTTGTAACAATCCCTCTTTACAAAGAGCATCAATCATAATCCTCAATGTAACTACATTAGGGTAAATTCTTTTCCCAATTATGTAACCGTAAACGTCCCAAACGGTGGAAAAACGGTTACACTTCTGAGCAACATAAAGCAAAGCATTGAAACTTGATATACTAACGCAAAACCCACATTCCTCGACACAACGGCGAAAGCAACGTCCGTTAATTTAGCTTTAGCGTAGGCTTTAACGAGAAGATTGAAAACCGGAGACAAACTCAGATGTGTTTATAAATGAATCAATAACCGCACGAACTGAATGGGTTTCGGGGTTTTTGTTTACAAGGGATTCGAGTAATGCTTTAGCGTCGGTGATTAAACCGGCTTGGAGTAAAAGGTTGATGGTTATGGAGTAAGAGCGAAGTCCGTGTTGAAAACGGTGCGTTTTGGAGGACCAGTGAAAGAAACCTAATGCGTTTTTTGCGTCGGTTGGGTGTTTTAGTTCTAACAAGACTTGTTCTACTAATGAATCGTTTAACTTGATGGAACTGAATTTGTGGGTAAGGATGTCCCAATTCTGTTTCATTCTGAATGAATTGCATATTAAGGTAACGATGTTGTTGGTGGTGGTGTGTTTGGATGCTGAGTTAAACGATGTCTGTGAGTGGAGTTGGTGGAAACCGAGTCTGCTTAACAGCTTCATAGGTTTGGAAATGGATCTCATTTCTGATTAAGTCCCTCGCCGCTCCTATGGCCTATAGGTAAATGAAAAATTGTTTGTAGAAGAAAATGAATGAAAAGTTGGAAACAGATTATCTAGGGTTTGCGCGCGATAGGTAGGGTGACTTTCACCCGTTCTAGCCTCTCATATAAATCCAATGTTTGAGAAGTTCCCATGTGGCTCCTTAACTGAAAAACTAACTAAATGTTAAATACAATCGCATTTTTTTCCTCTTTATTCTATCCATCCATGAAATTAATCTCTCTTTTTTAACATTCAATAGTTTTGGTTCTTTTTTCATATTTTCAAATTAAAATATAACGACTTCACTTTATTTTAAATAAAGTGAGATGTTATTTTATGATATAGAATTATTTAAATGCATTAATTATTCATGTGATTAATTAAATTACAAATATTAAAATTTTATGAAGTTAAGTTTTTACGATGTTTTATTTTGATTTTATAAGTATTAATCATTTTTACATTATCATCTCATATGACATGTTATTTAAAGCATATCACATCGCTAATTTTTAGTTAAAAAATCAAAGAAATTTATAAAAAAATTGTTAGACTTTTAAAATAGGGGAATCAATTTCGTGAATTAGTAAAAATAAAGGACTAAAACTGCAATTAAGCCTAAAAATAAATAAGAAAGCCCCTACACAACACAGTACTTATGTCGTCTCTCAGTTGTGACACTGTCGATGCCGCTGTGTGTGAGTCGATGTACTTGACTAATTTGATTCGAACAGATTTTTGCGGTGCAATCCCATCTTTATTGACAATTGATTTTTCTAGCATGTTCGGTTGAATCTGATAGTTTGGTCTGATTTTTAATACATTTGTTTGATAAAAAAAAATGTGCTTATTTTTAGCATAAAAAAATAGGTATAGTATTGAATCTGTTGCATCATATAACAAATTGATTAGTCTCATCGGATATATAATTTTTAGAGTATTCAATACACATTTTTCTAAAATATTAGGAAAAAAGAATTTAAAAAATTGGGGTTTTGAAGTAAATAAAACAGGAGTTTCATAAATCAAGAGGTTTTCAAAACCACTTCTGGTTCCTTGATTGGTTTGATTCGAACAGGTTTTTACAATGCAATTATATCTTTATTGACAATTGATTTTTCTAGCATGTTTGGTTGAATCAAAAAGTTCATTCTGACTTTTAAAACATTTGTTTGATCAAAGATGTGCTTGTTTTTTGCATAAAAAAATTGGGTATAGTCTTGAATTAGTTGAAGCCACATCATAGGATATAAGAAGTTAATTAGTCTCATTGGATATATGATTTTAGAGTATTCAATCGTCTCAATCTAATGTTTGATGAATAAGACTCTTAATTTTGTGGTTGTGGGTTTGAGGCCCACAGCGGGCGTTAATATTAACGTTTGAGAACACATATTTGATCACCTCAAGTAATGATCATTTAATGTTGACTCCTTGGCTTCTCGCACGCTCATGCTCCAGTTGCTACTTTTCTGATGAATGGGGGTGTACATACAAAGACATTTTGATGCTAAAGTTAGACAAAGTTGGAAACAGAGTTTTTAGTATAATTGGTTTTGTTTTTATACCTGAAACTGAATCCCTTATTTGTCGTAGTTTTGGATAAAGAGTTGTCCCTTGATATTAGTGTATATCATTATCTATTGAACTTGGACCTTTTTTTATAAAGTTTGATCCTCACAATGAGGTATTTTCTTTATCGATTTATTATTGTAAGAGCTTATCACTTCAAGTAACGGTGATTCTTGCAATGGGGGTATTTTCTTATCCTCACAATAGGTGTGTAGTCGATGCTTATCACTTCAAGTAACATTGATCCTTGCTTTTTAGGTCTTCAATTGGTTCATTGGTCAAGTTCATCATTGAAAGTGATTTGGGTTGAATCATTTGATATCGGTTTGGATTTGTTTGGTTCATACTCGTACACAAGCCCCTAAAATGACCTCAATAGTTATATTTAATACATGAAGAATAAGAGAGAATGGATTGTCATGATACATGTTAAATTAATGTAGACGTAAAATTTTTTTTTAATAAATGTATGAAAAACCTGTAATAAAAATGTATGAAGAATGAATTGAATTAAAAGTAATATATAATGTACATATTTTTCATGTAGGTCTATGGTCTTTGAAGAAATGCAATAAGTCTACTTCTACTAAAATAAAACATACACAATTGATTTTTATGGTATAAGGGCTCATATAGGAGTCCATTTGCCATGTTAGTTCTTTTCGACATGCGAAATCTTTTTGAGCACTAATTCTTTCTTTTGAAGCTCTCAGGTGCATATGCTCTTCTTTTAAGATCTTTTGAAATAGTTGTTCATGACATTAGACAATCAACATTTTTCTTGAATTGAATTCAGTCGGTCAAAACATATCATTATTCTTGATGAAACGATTTTTGTTCGAATGAGTTGCACCTGCCTTTATTCTATATAATAAGGAACAAAGGGGTGCCCCAACTATAGTTAATATTGAGGGAGGATATTCCACAATTACGGGGTAATATTTGGTACGAGAATTTGCTATCTAGTTTTTCTTATACATTTGATAGTAATTAAGATATTTGTGACTTTCATTCTTATGAGTGACTACTCTTCATCATGACTTACTTTGAATATTGAAGATATAGTAGTTAGAACGTCCATTAATTGATTATATTGTTGAGGGACATGATGGAAAATGACTTCAAATTTTTCTAGACATTTGTCTAATATGTACATATAAATGATAGTCTTCTTATCCCAATTTTTGCATTCTTGATTTACTTGGTTGAGGATTACATTCAAGTCTCGTACACTTTCAACATTTACACTTTCAATCCGAAGGTAGCTAGAATACCCATGGTACAAACCTCAAATTCCTCCATCTGATTTGTATATTCAAAGAACATTCAGACAATGATAAAGATAAAACGACATTTTCTAGGGGATTAACGTGTCACTAATTGCATGCCCCAACATATTGAGGTCCATCCAAATAAATGGAGTTTAATTTAACCGTTCTCCCTTTTAGAGGAATTAATAACATGACTGAAAATTATGTAATGAGATCTTAGGAAACTTATTTATGAACAAACTGTTGGAACCAAGTTGGTTCTATACTTAGTTTTGATGTTAACAAAAGTATTTTATGTAAATAGTATTTTGACTTAGAAGAACAAATCAGAAGCTGTGCAAAATTAGAGGATGACACCACCAGAAGATACATCAAGAGGAAGCAACCAGAAGATAGAAATGCCACCAGAAGGTTCAGCCAGAAAAATGCATCCAGAAAATGTTGTTTAATGAAAATGTTCTGAGTTTTGAGGTTTCTAAAGAGGGGTAATTATGATTCTGGTGTTAGGTTGGTTTTTCAAAAGAAAACAGTTTGAAATGTGTTGAAGTCTTAGGAAAATTTTACTGTTTTCGAAGGTGTATTCGAATACAACATGAGTGTATTCGAATACAACCTGTCAAACTTCTGTTTTACTCAAGTTTTCAAACTTGTATTCGACTACGAGCCCCTGTAGTCGAATACAGAGGAAGGATTTCTGTTTTCTGATTCTGATGTTAATCATTCTGATTCTGGTTTTGTTTTCTGATTCTGGTATTAATCATTGTGATTCTGGTTCTATTTTCTGATTCTGATTCTGTTTTGCTTCTGATGATTCTGATAATCATCATGTTTTCTGCTTCTGGTGATTCTGGCATGAATCATTCTGTGTTTCTTCTGATCAATTCTGGATGATGTCTGGGCGAAGTCTGGGTTATTCAAAATTCGACTGTCATGCCATGTTCTGGTCAAGTTATCTCCTGGATTACTTCTTGCTTTTGACAACTTATGGCCTGGAACAACTCTACACATGGCAGGCTTCACATTAGTATGGTCCAAAGAATCTTCTGATATTTATTCCCTCTGATATAGTCCATCAAAGATATCTTCTGGTCACTTCTGGACAAGTCTGGACTATGTTGAAATTACACTGCCAGGCTATGTTCTGGTCAGTATAACTTCTTGATTGCTTCTGATATTTGAATCATTCTTGTTTGGAGCAATTCATATTATGGCAGGCTTCCCTCTGGTGTTTTTCAGATGTTCTTCTGATTTTGTTTCTGTTTGATATAAGCCTCCAAAGTTATCTTCTGGTCGGTTTTGGACATTCTGGTTTATCTTCTGATAATTCCAGAAATGCATCTTCTGTAAATTCAGAATGTATCCTCTGATACATTCATCTTCTGATGGTTTTTACTGTAGTAATTCAAGTTCAAAATAAGATTCCATCAAGTGTATTTGTACACATCAAAATCCAGATTATTTAGAACCAACTTGGTTCCAACATCATTCTGTGTTGTTTCTGATGATTCTGGTATGAATCATGCTGTTGTTTCTGCTTCTGATGATTCTGGTATGAATCATTCTGTTGTTTCTGCTTCTGATGATTCTGGTGTGAATCATTCTATTTTGCTTCTGATGATCCTCATTCTGGTTCGGTTTCTGATGTTCTGAGGCTCATCATTCTGGTTCTGTTTTTGGCTTATGTATTCGAATACAAAGAAGCTGTATTCGAATACAGATTCGTAAATTCCAGAAAATTCAGTTTTTAACACTGTGTTTGAAATTTTCAAGAGGTTGGGAAAACATTTCAAATGTTGATGATTACTTGGCTGTTTGGTCATGTTTGTGATGATGATAATTTTGAATGTGCTGAGTTATTTTAAATATGATTGAAAGGCATGAATTTCCTGATTTTGCATACTGTTTCCAGAGAAGTGAAACACTGCATATTCATGCATTGCATAGTCAAGTGGTACCCGCGATGGGCCACAGAGTAATGCGCAACCACGTGTTGATCTGTTGAGCGATTGCACGAGTGCTGGACTGTTGAGCGTCTGCACTAGGTACTGATCTGTTGAGCGATTGTACCTTGGTATATAAGTGCTGGTCTATTGAGCGACTGCACTGGTACTGGACTGTTGAGCGTCTGTACCCTGAAATGCGCAGCCACGTGCTGATCTGTTGAGCGACTGCACTAGGTACTGATCTGTTGAGCGATTGTACCTTGGTTTATGTCAAACGTGCTGGTCTGTTGAGCGTCTGCACTGGTGTTGATCTGTTGAGCGATTGCACCCTGGTCTTGAGGGCCGTTAAATTGTGCTGGTCTATTGAGCGACTGTACCTTGGTAATTCCAAGAAAATTGTATATATGAGCATATACATATTGCATTGGGTGATTGACCGGTGGGTCACGTTTTGGGTATGTGATGTTTGAAAATTGTGTGTGTAAGTACTTTATAGATTCTGGAATTTCTGATGAATTGGTGTGACTGCTGATTTGATGTTTGTGCTTACAACATAATTTTCATATTTATTTGGTTGCTGTTTTGAAAAGTACGAATGTCATGTATTTCAAAATTGAGCATCCTTATTTATCATCATTGTTATATGATATGCCATGAATATGTTTGTGATTGCTGATATAAATGCTATGTGGTAATTGTTAATTTCAGTTGGTGACCCTTTACAATTATTGTGGAAAATTGGGCTTTGCCCTCAGATGAGATTCAAACCTGTACCCCTGATGGTCACACTAACGACAGGGAACGTCGTTAATTTCCCTTGATCATTACTTTGTGGGCTACGCAAAGGGATGGGCAGCTGGGTGAAGATAAGACTTGTGGATGATACGGTGGAAACCGAGCTACTGTAGCTTAGTGTATGATCAGTTTAGACTTATGTATAGGGTTTTTGAGCTCAATGGTTGTAAATATTTATTTTGGGAATTATTGTAAAACTCTTCCGCACTCTGATAAATATTTTGATGGATTGAGAATCCAGTTTTGATGTATCTTTATTTTAGTATATTATAAAGATTAATTTCCCAAAAATATCTCATTCGATTAATCGTGATGTTGTTGTTTAATAACCTTACTATTTTGGATTACGATGTCGAATGATATTTAATTTGAATTGATTTTAATTCCCTTGGAATTAATTCTGAAAACCCTTTTATTTATGTATTCGTTTTAAAAAAAAATACACTCGCGCTGTGTTTTAAACTCGGGGTGTTACAAGAAGCATTTAGACTAACAACGTTTCAGAAAACTAAAAGCTTTATTTATTGCATATTGATAATTTACACATACAATTTTTTTTTTCTTTCTCACAACTCATGCCCCTTACTATATCTTAATGGGGTTTATATAGACAATACAGCGAGAACAACTACTAACTCTGGTTACATCTTTGAGTTACTTTACTTTCAACCTTGGGTTACTTTGTTTTTACTTTAAATCTTGAATTACTTTGCATAAAGAAATATTATATCTTGTCGGTCATCTTGTCTCATCTTGTCGGCAACTTTTGCTTAGTGGACTCGTAATATTTACTGTGTTTATCTTTTACAATAATGGCATGTATGGGGTCCACTGTTATTGACTATTTTGCAAAACTCTTGATGAGTGCTGAGTTGTCCTTGAAAATTATTCTTTTCTATCTTCTGGAGATACATCTGGAGTGTTCTGAGTGTTCCTGGTTGTTGATTTTTATCTTTTTTGCATATCACTATAGCTTTTTCAGTCATTGCATAACTCCAAAATTTTCCTTGATCATATACTTGTTTCATTACCATTAGGATTACATGAAATACTAAGGCTCTTCTCCTAGCTATCCATTCTTCATTGATTATTGGTTTTTCTTCGTCAGTAGACATTTGCTGACCTTGGATTTCTTCTTCATTTAACATTCCTATCTTGGCAAAATAAACAGCTTCTCCTTCTGGATCAGGATTGGTTGTATATAACTTGACAAATATAGTCTTATGTGGATTAACACCTTTAATATAACTTTTAAGTCCTGTTATAATTGGCTCTGGAAAATATTTTAACTTGGCTAAATCATTCTTGGGGTCAATATAGATTGAATCTATAAATCCATATCTTAGAAGATCAGTCAGGAGAGTAATATCCTCCCAATCATCTAAGATTATTAATATTCTTGGATATATCCCTTTATACTCGATAATATAATTACCGAGATCTCTTGGATTTCCTTTGTACATAAAATCAACCATTTGTTGATAAATTGTAAGAAATTTATCAATTGGTTCCTTGGTTGAATAAATTAACTTATTTTTAAAAGAACTACAAAATTTTAATTTTTTAGGCATTTCTTTTTCATTTTCCAAAAAAGTTGATGTACTTGGTTGAGATTCTGGATATTGGCGAATATTAAGAACTTGGAGTATATCTTTTTTTCATTGTATCAAAATAAGTGGAAATTTTTTCCATCTTATCATCAATCTTAGTAAAATGATCATCTATTTCAGTTGCCAATTGGCAGAATTGATGACCAATTTCGTCAAGCTTGGTAGTTATAATCTTGATTTTATCACCTTGTAATTGATCTTGTACAGGATTATTCATGGAATCTGGATAAATGATCTGCAAAATAATTGTTAGTACCTTTTATATATATAACCTTAAAAGAAAAAGGACTAATTCGCATTTGCCATCTTATCCTTCTTCGATTAACAATATTATCTTTTATTTTATTTTCTAAAAATGCTTTTACTTGGGTATTATCAGTTTTTATAATAAACTCTTTTCTTGCCAACCATATTTTAAAAGCTTCAATTGTTCTAATTACAGCTAAAACTTCTTTTTCATTAATGTCATAATTTAATTCTGCTCCTCTAAAGGTTCCTGAGCTATATCTTAAAATTAAATTGTCACCTTGTCGTCTTAATACTGCTCCCCAATATTTATCTGAGGCGTCTGTTTCTATATATAAGTCATCTTCTTCCTTAGGTAATGGTAGTTTTTCTAAATTTTTTACTTTCTTTTTAATATCTTGGACCCACTTTGTATCTTCTTCGTTCCATTCAAATTTCTTATCCTTTTTAATCTTGGCTTGCAATCTACTTTTAAGCTTAGCACAATCTTTAATAAATTGTGAGGCATAATTTATATGTCCTAAAAATGATTGAACCTGCTTAAGATTTTCTAGTTGGTCTGGGAATTCTAAATTTTTTTCCGATATATGAGGCTGTAATTCTATAACACCTTTATCTATTATTAATCCTAAATAACTAATTTTTTCTTTTGCTAATTCTGCTTTCTTCTTACTTAATACTAGACCATTTTCATAAGCTCTGGTAGTAAAAATAAACAAATGTTTATTATGATCTTGAATAGTTTGACTAAAAATTAATATATCATCTATATATATGATTATAAAATTATAGCAATCTTTATAAATTTTATCAAGTCTTTCTTGAAATATTCCTGGGCTTGTCTTTAATCCCATAGGTAATACATTCCATTCATACCTACCTTATGGAGTACTAAAAGCAGTACATGCTTTACTTTCTTCGTTTAATAATATTTGGTAAAAACCTGATTTTAGATCAAATTTTGAAAATATTTTTCCTTCTTTTATTTTTTCATAGATCATATCTTTTCTAGGTAAAGGATAGGGGTAATCTTTTACAATCTTATTTAGGGGTTTATAATTTATCACAAGTCTTGGTTCTCCTCGTTTTATTTCACTGTGATTTCTTACTAGAAAACTTGCTGAATTATATGCACTTTTTGTTTCTCGAATTAAATCATATTTTAAATGTTTATTAATAATATTTTGATAGTCTTTTTCGTCTTCTTTAGTATAGATCATGGGTTTCTCACACATTGGCTTATCTGTTAATAATTCTATTTTTGCAAAATATCTTTTTCTTTTATAAAAAGCTTGTGGGTTTTCTTCGTAGCATTCTTCAAGTAAATTTAAAATTTTCTCTTTTATCTCAAAAGGTTTTTCTGTTTCATTTAAATAAATGGGTAATCTCTCACCACGCTGGCTAGGCGTATAATTATGTCTATAAGCTTGTTTTATTAATAATTCGGAGAACTGTGTTCCACATGGGCTTGTGAAGTATACCTTATTTACATCTATTGTAAAGGGTAGATTTTTATTTATAAAACTTTGTCCTATTAGGAAATCATAAATAATATTCGGATAATAATATATTTTATCAATTTTAACTTGTAACTGACCAATAGTAATCCAAAAGTCTTTATAACCTTGGTCAAATATAGTTTCTTTATTATGAATATCTCTTCCTATAATTCTATCAATCTTCTGAATTTCGGGAAAGTTATGACTGGTTATATTAAAACCTGATCCTGAATCAATTAAAGCATGATATATTTTTCTATTATGTAAAACTTGGATTATCAATGAATTTCCTCTATTATTTATTTTCTTACACTCTATCAATTTTAATAATCTTTCCATCATAGTAGAATTCTATATACTTATCTTTTATAGTATAATCATCAAAACTATGTAGGAAATCCATTCCTAAGAGGAATTCTGTACTTACACTATCTTCTACTTCAATATTCATTGGTAACTCGTGTTCTTTGATTAATATGACCAAATCTGCCTTATGAGTTATATGATGTTTATTATTATAGTAATCCAAATAATCATATTTATTCTCTAGTTCTTTTATAGGTATTCCCATTCCTTGTATCAAATCAATGGTTATATGACTTGTTCCTGCCCCAGTGTCTATTAAACATTGTATAGGGTTTCTTCCTAATTTAATTCCTACATTTATAAAATATTGGGTATTTCCTCGTCCTCCTTTCTCAGTAAGGTCTATACTGTTTCTATTTTTTACAAAATCTTTTAATGTTAAATTTTTTCTTTCAGAATTAGTTCTTCTTATAATTGCTAGGTTTTTATTCCCTACTATTTCACCTGTTTTTTCTATAACATGTGGAATCTCATCTGTTCGTATTTCTTCTATATAAGTTAATTGTTCTGGTTTTATTCTCCTAGGGGGTATCTATTCAATTACTCCATCAAATATATCTTTAAACTTTATCTTTTCTGGTTTAAATTTCATCGTATGGTGACTTGGACTTATGCCATAAATTGTTCTGTATGTAATTGAGTAGCAGTGGCTACCTTGAGGCATTTCAAAATTTTCCAATTTATGATATAAAACTAATGCTCTATCTAGATTTTTATCATTTATTGATATGCTATAATTGGGTTCATATTCAAAAATTATTTTTCCGAAATATAGATTTCCCATTACTGCTCCTAATAGAGCATCTTGCACATTATGTTTTATTCTCTCATCAATTAAATACATTGATATAGGTGAATCTAGCTTTTCTTGAAAATAGCCTTTTATCATTACTTGTACCTTAATTAGGTCTACTACTTTCATTTTATTTTTCTTGTTTTTATCCATATTTTTTAATATTGAATTTATTATATCTTTAGTTATTAGAGGGATTCTTCCCTTTTTCTTGGCAACTCCTATTTCTATACTTTCTTCATGGAGTTTTTGTATTCGTACTGTTTGTCCTATATATTTTCCAAATTTTTCTCCTAATGTCCTTGTTGGTTCTATATCTAAGTCTAATGTCTTGATTTCTTCTAATTTTTCATATTCTCGAATTTCAGAAAATTCTATCGACTGATCCGTATGTTCCTCTTTTTCTTCATTCATTATCACTTTATGCTTACACTATATATGCTACTATCTGATTCTATTTCAGATTCTATTGGTTCAAATCCATAATTACTTATTTCATCTAAAATTTTTATATTTTGTTTATTTCTTCTTGGACATTGATTTGCATAGTGACCTTCTTGTTTACAAATAAAACATGTACATTTTCTTGGTTTTTCTGGAAAATTATTAGATTTACTACTTTCTTCTCTATTCTTTACATATCCTGTCTTGAATGTATTAAACTTCTTTTTCCTAAAATATCTATTTTTATTTAGATTATTTGAATAATCTTTATTTCTCGTTTTTCGAAATTTCCATTTCTTTCTTTTCTTAATAGATTTACTACATCCATATTGTCCTATTTCACTATTTTTTAGGTAACTGACGTTTTTGATATTTATAAATTTTATTTTGATTGCTAGCTTCTATACAATAATCAGTTATCTTTTGTTTAGCAAACCATATTCTAGCTCCTAACGTTGGGGTTTGATCTTCTTTATTTAATTATGTTAATTTTGCTGTAAAATCTTTTATTATTCTTGATCTAAATGGTTCAGGTAACTTTTCATAATACATCATTCCGTAAAATTTATATTCTTGAGATAGTTCTTCAAATCTTGCTTTATAAAACCAATCGGTATACTCACACGTATATTGATCAAAATAACACATATTACATATACTAATATTCATCATTCCTTTAATTGCGTTTTCTCTATCTATTTCCCATAGATTTTTAACATCTGAGTAATATCCTAAAAATTCTCCCCTTATAAGTTTTTCTATATTACTAAGAAATTTTATTATATCTTTCTCCTAAACTTTCAATGAATCTTTCTACACTACCTCTCATGGTTCTTCGCAAAAACTCAACTCCTTGTTCCTTAGTCATACCTTCTTTATTTATTACTGCTCCATTTTCTTTTATCCACATTGTTATCATTTTTTCTCTATCTGCAACACAATCTAAATCTAAATAAATTCCTGTTGGGTTTAAGGCTTGTGGTTCTTTATCATAGGGTATATACTTCATTGGAATATAATCATTGATCTGTTTTTTTATATAATATTGCCTTCTATCAATGTTTTTTCTTATTGGATCTATGTTTTCTTCTTCATATCTTTTCCAATTATTATTATTATTACTAGCAGAACTTGAAGTTTCTCCTTGTCCAGGGTTTACTACTGTTGGTTGGGTGACATTAGTTTTTATATCCTCAATTTCTTTCGTATTCTCATCTTCTATACTTAAAGATTTCAGTTTTTCTATTATTTCATCTTCATACTCACTATCGTTATCATTTTCAAGATATTGATCTATATTTACTTTCATATTTTCTTCAGTGCTTGAGGTAGTTTCTCCTATTTCAATATTAACTTCTTCTATTTCTTTACCATATAGTCCTAGAATAGTCGGAGACATATGTTCTTTGTTTTTTAATATAGTATCAATTATTGATTTTTGCTTTTCTTTATTTTGAGTAGGTGGTCTTCCTATTATATTTTGAATAAATTTTGTATCATTTTCGTCTTCTAATAGAATATTCGTTATATCTAGTTTTTTCTTGATTATTTCTAACTGTTCATTTAAATATTCCAACCTTTCTGGGTTAAGCAATTTTAAGAAATTTTTCTTACTTTTATCTTGTTCTAATAATCTTATTTCTTCTTTAAGTATCTGTATTCTGTCCATATTATATTCTTTGTATCATTGTATAGATCTGTTGTAATATTTCTACCTGTATTCTATCTTCTTCTTCTTCAATAAGATTTAAGATAGGGAATATAATCTGATTATTATTAGAGTTATTTGTGTGATTCATCTTTACTACGTCTTCTTTTATTGTTCTAGGCTCTGATACCATTTCTTGGGATTCTTTTTGCGATTCTTTTTGCGGAAATTGTGGATATTCTTGCTGCCATTCTAAGGGTATATCACATATACATTGACATAAGCAACTTGATTTTAAACAAAAATGAGTAGAACAGTATCTACTTCCTATACAAATTTTATGTTTTTCTTTGTACTTTAATATTTGATCTATAGTCTCCATTAGATTTATCTTTTGTTCTTGTATTAATGATTTATATTCAAGGAGATAAGTAATTATTTTTATTTCAATTTCATCAATATGACGTTGAATACTATCTTGGCAGATACTTTCTATGTCTAGATTATCATCTTCTAAATCATTCATTTCATAGTTTAAATCAATTTGGTTAATATAGTCTTCAAATTCCGACTGGGTTAAGGAACTCATAATTTTGTAGAAAATTTTCTTACTCCCTTAATAGTGTTAAATACTTCGTGTACAGAGGCATTTTACTTTAAATAGCAATTATTAGTAAACTAGGAAGATAATAATAATATTATTATTATTATTATTATTATTATTATATTATTATTATTATTATTGTTATTGTTTTATTAACGGTTTCGGTGTTTGAGAGAGTTTTTGATTTGTCTTGTTTTAGAGCTTGTTTATGTGAAGCTATGGATTTTGAACGTGTTTTTTTGTTGTTACTTGTTAGGTTGATGTTACTCTTAGCGATGGAACCTTTACTAGAGCTGCTGTGCCTAGCGGTGCTTCGACAGGTACGATGTTCAATGTTTTCTGTTTGTGTGTATGAAACACTAACATGGACATCAAATATGACAGTGACACACAGATGTAGACACCATTACTAATGTGTAAAAAAATATAACTACACACTGACACGTAGATACCGATAGTAATATTTGAAAAAATAAAAGTGATTAAATAGAATTGCACATACACATTGACACATGTTAGGCATTGGACATGCCTTCAATTTGAAGTGTTTGAACATAGACTTGTATTGTATGAATTGAGGAATATTTGGATTTGTTGCATTTTTTTAGTAAATTATTGTTTGTGGTGTGAGAAAATAGCAAGGAATGTTTTGTGGTTTCTAACCAACATGCATGATGCATGTGATGTGATTTTTGTGTACTATTGATGGTTATTGGTTGTAAAGTTTCATCCTA
>JBBPBO010000002.1:1222867-1303222 GCA_037974295.1 Cicer cuneatum | reverse complement strand
TTTTATGCGTAAGAACTGAGTGAAAGTGAAAATTTCATTTGCTTCTTCATTCTAAAAACCCAATCCAAAAAACAAAACAAAAAAATCAATTTTATTTTGTAGAAAAATGGAAAGCGCATCAGAGCTTGTTGAATTTCCATTGTTATTAACACCAATTGATTCTCACTACAGAGCTTGCACTATTCCTTACAGATTCCCTTCTGATAATCCTCGAAAACCAACTCCAACAGAAATTTCATGGATTGATCTTTTCCTTAATTCCATACCCTCTTTCAAAGTATGTTTTTCTCTTTCTTTTTACCTTTTTTTTTCAGTTATAAAAAATGTATTTGTATTTGTTTTTGGGTTTATGATTCGTTGTTTTTTTATTGATTATAGTATAGCCTTTTGTTTGTTTTAATTTGTATTGGTTTATTTTGTTGTTAATTGTTGTAAAAATTGGTGCTTTTTGTATTTTGTTTTTGTTTTTTATTTTATTTTTGTAGTTGTGTGTGTCTTATTTTTCAGTTGTAAAAGAAATGATTTTTTTTTCTGGTATATGATTAGCTGATTTTTATCGATCATAGTGTACCCTTTTGTTTGTTTTAATTTGTTATGGCTTACTTTGTTGTTAATTGTAGTAAAAATTTGGTGCTTTTTGTATTTTGTTTTTATTTTTGTAGTTGTGTGTTTTCTATGATACTGACACCTCGATATCATAATAATTTAAGAAAATAAATTAATTGAATATAATTAAAGTGTGAGTGTCGTGGTAATGTCGAACACTGAGGCACGTCTTTGGTCAAAGTTGTTTGTGCTACATAGGTTTTATTATATCTGATTTTTGTCGTAAAAATTAGTGCTTTTTGTATTGTATTGTGTTTTTATTTTATTTTCGTAAGACACTACGTCTGAAGTTAATTCAGAATCAGATTATTGTTTAGGTGCAGAATTATGTACTTGCGATAAGTGCATTAAAAGTATTAATGTCATTACTAGTAATCAAGCCGAAACGCTAATAAACATATTAAAAGACATGCCTGAATCTTCTAAAAAAGAAGAATTCATGCTACAAATCAAAGATATGTTAGAAAAGGAAGAACAGAATAAGAATACTGTTCAAAAAATAGAATTTAAAGAAATTATGAATAGGTTTAAACCATCTCATACTCCCATAATTACTATTAAAGATTTGCATAATGAAATATCTGTTATTAAACATGAAATTGAAATATTAAAAGCAAGAGATACAGATTTAGAAATTAAGTATTTAGAATTAAAAGCAAAACAGATAGTTAATAATGAAAGTACTTCGGATCCTGTTTTAGATAAGGACCCATCTTATATTGCAACTATTAACAGAATGATTACTCACAAGTGGTTATGTCCGATTACTTTATTAATACAAAATCAAAGATTTGAGTTAATAGCTTTAATAGATTCTGGTGCAGATCTAAACTGCATCCAAGAAGGATTAATTCCCACTAAGTTTTATGAAAAAACCCTTCAAAGCATTAGTGTCGCTGGAGGTCAAAAATTACAAGTTCAATACAAATTAACTGATGCTAAAATCTGTATTGATCATGTTTGTTATAAAACTCATTTTTTACTAGTCAAAAATATTCATCAACAGATTATTTTAGGAACCCCATTTTTATCATTATTATATCCATTTACAGTTTCCCACACGGCCATAACCTCAAAAGCCCTGGGAAAGGAAGTATGTATTAAATTTTTAGAATCACCTAAAATTAAAGCTGGTAATGAATTTTTATCTCCTTTAATATGCTCAATATTAAAATCAAAACATGCAAGTAATGCTTGCCATATGGCAAAAATATGCTTTGAAACAAGATTTTTAACATCCTTTTGTAAAACATCTTTAGCGGCTTTACAATCGGTTCTTAATAAAAATTTCTTTGAAAATAAATCATCTTGAAATTTCATAATACATAAAACGATTGACAAAATCTCTTTTTTAATAGTAGAGTAATTTTGTTGAGCCGGATTCCAGGTTCCTGAGTAATATCTAACAACCTGTTCTTTAATAGACTCGGGTAATCTTTGTTTTAATATTCCTCCAAAACCTAATTCGGAAGAATCAGTTTCAACTATAAGAAATGCTTCGGGATATGGGATTCCTAAGCAAGGTAATTTCTTTAATTGTTTAATGGTTCTAACACTATCACTCATAGTACTATCCCATGGGGGAGGATTCTTTTTTAATCTCTTAAATAAAGGTATACAAATAATTCTAATATTTGGAATGAAATCCGCAACATAATTGACACAACCTAAAAATCTCTAAAGTTGTGTTTTATCTTTTAATTTGTTTGGGAATTTTTTCTCCAAACTCTATTGCTCTACTGATTGGAGTAATTGTTCCTTGATAAATGTTAAATCCTAGAAATCTAACATTTACTTGAAATAATTTCATTTTTCTAGCGGATAAAACTAATCCATTATTTTTAATAATTTCAAAGAATTTTTCTAAATGTTCAAAGTGTTGGTTTAATGTTTTAGAAAAAATTAATATATCATCTATATAAACTATGGAAAATTCTTGGTAATTATTTAAGATATCATTCATAATGTTTTGAAATTCACTAGGAGCGTTTTTTAATCCTAAAGGCACGACATTCCACTCATAGTGTCCAAAGGGAACTACGAAGGCAGTTTTATACTTATCTGGTTCATTTAATTGTATTTGATAATATCCTGATTTTAAATCAAATTTAGAAAATATGATTGAATTAGATAGCCTACCAATTAAATCCTTTTTATTAGGTAACGGATACCTAATCCATTGTAAAACTTTATTTAATGGTTTATAATTAATTACTAACCTAGGAGCTCCTCGTTCTAATTCACCAGGGTTGTTAACATAAAAACCCGTACAACTCCAGGGAGATTTACTGGGTCTAATTAATTTCTTTTCTAAATAATCATTAATTTCTTTTTTACAATATTCTAAATATTGTTGATTCATCTGTATGGGCCTAGACTTTGTTGGTATTAGTTTTTCATCAAAGTCAGGTTCATAGGGTAATGACACAATATGTTTCTTTCTACCCCAAAAGGCATTGGGATGTTCCGAACATATTTCTTTTTTCAAATTATTGTTGTAATTTGTCAATTATTTGTTTTATGGGCTGTGTTTCTAATTGGGCTTCTATTCTTTTATATTGAAGTTCTTTATTTAACATATTAATGTGTTTTCTTTTTTGTTCAATTAAATTAATTGATGAAGTTGCTAGATCTTGGACTAAATTTAAATCTTTAATTTTAGGTGATTCTAAAAATTTAATTCTTACTTCCTTTCCCAGGGATTTTGAGGTTATGGCCGTGTGGGAAACTGTAAATGGATATAATAATGATAAAAATGGGGTTCCTAAAATAATCTGTTGATGAATATTTTTGACTAGTTAAAAATGAGTTTTATAACAAACATGATCAATACAGATTTTAGCATCAGTTAATTTGTATTGAACTTGTAATTTTTGACCTCCAGCGGCACTAATGCTTTGAAGGGTTTTTTAATAAAACTTAGTGGGAATTAATCTGTAAGACCCTTAATTTTAAAATTAAATTCAGATTTAATTTTAAGTGTATTTTGAGAATATTTGTAAAATATTCAATATATATATATATGTTTTGTGTAAATATATATATATATATATATATATATGTATTTGTTTTGGAGGTGGAATTAAAATTATTGGATAATGGATGAATTAATTTAATTTCGAGTAATTAAATTATCGGGCCGTTAATTAAGATATTCTCTGCTAATTTCGATGAAACGGGTTAAGTGCTGGAGGATCAAAAGATATTTTAATACAAGTGTTGGGTGAGGTGGCGTAGATATTTATTAAGAAAGAAACAAATTCTTCTCTCCTCTGACTGTGTCAGTTTGCATTTATGAAGATATTTAAGTGAGAAGCTTTTTCTTCTTTCCTCTACGCGCCAGTTTCTGCTTTAGTATTTTCTTCTTCTTTTGATATTTCTGAGTGTTGGTAAAGAAAAACAGTTTACTCAAAAGCCATTTTCTTGAAAATTTGAGTGTCGAATCAGAAAGTTTCGAGTACAAAAGTCATTCCTCTGATCGTTACAGAGCTAAAGAACTAACTTTCGTAGCGGCAAACGCGAAACGGGAGTATCGTCGACTTTTGTCGCAGAAGCGTACGAGTTAAGGGAACGTAACTAAGGTAAGGGCACCTTCCAACTTTCTAGATTTGCATTTAGGGCTGTAAATGCATGTGTGATGAATGATTATTGGGTTATGTTGTGAAAAACATTGTGTTATGTTTTTGGAAATCAAACTGTTTTGATGTTCCTGCTGTTTTCAGTGAAGGAACTTATTGTGTTGCTTTGTTGATGATGTATTGTTTGTTGTGTTGAGTAAGAAATCATTATGTTGTGTTTGAATGATGACTTTGTTGGTGTTGTATTGGAGATGATCCAAATGCTTGAGTTAGTTTGTGTGGGACTGTTTTGTGGTTGACTTTCTGGTTTTAGTGATTCTGTGTTTTTGATGTGTTTTGTTAAACAATCTGGTGTTGATGATGGTTTCAAAAGAAAAGGGATTTAAAATGGTGGAAGTGTTATTTCTGAAAAATCTGTTGTTGTTGTTTAATGAAAATGTTCTGAGTTTTGAGGTTTCTAAAGAGGGGTAATTATGATTCTGGTGTTAGGTTGGTTTTTCAAAAGAAAATAGTTTGAAATGTGTTGAAGTCTTAGGAAAATTTTACTGTTTTCGAAGGTGTATTCGAATACAACATGAGTGTATTCGAATACAACCTGTCAAACTTCTGTTTTACTCAAGTTTTCAAACTTGTATTCGACTACGAGCCCCTGTAGTCGAATACAGAGGAAGGATTTCTGTTTTCTGATTCTGATGTTAATCATTCTGATTCTGGTTCTGTTTTCTGATTCTGGTATTAATCATTGTGATTCTGGTTCTGTTTTCTGATTCTGATTCTGTTTTGCTTCTGATGATTCTGATAATCATCATGTTTTCTGCTTCTGGTGATTCTGGTATGAATCATTCTGTGTTTCTTCTGATCAATTCTGGATGAAGTCTGGGTTATTCAAAATTCGACTGTCATGCCATGTTCTGGTCAAATTATCTCCTGGATTACTTCTTGCTTTTGACAACTTATGGCCTGGAACAACTCTACACATGGCAGGCTTCACATTAGTATGGTCCAAAGAATCTTCTGATATTTATTCCCTCTGATATAGTCCATCAAAGATATCTTCTGGTCACTTCTGGACAAGTCTGGACTGTGTTGAAATTACACTGCCAGGCTATGTTCTGGTCAGTATAACTTCTTGATTGCTTCTGATATTTGAATCATTCTTGTTTGGAGCAATTCATATTATGGCAGGCTTCCCTCTGGTGTTTTTCAGATGTTCTTCTGATTTTGTTTCTGTTTGATATAAGCCTCCAAAGTTATCTTCTGGTCGGTTTTGGACATTCTGGTTTATCTTCTGATAATTCCAGAAATGCATCTTCTGTAAATTCAGAATGTATCCTCTGATACATTCATCTTCTGATGGTTTTTACTGTAGTAATTCAAGTTCAAAATAATATTCCATCAAGTGTATTTGTACACATCAAAATCCAGATTATTTAGAACCAACTTGGTTCCAACATCATTCTGTGTTGTTTCTGATGATTATGGATGAATCATTCTGTGTTGTTTCTGATGATTCTGGTATGAATCATGCTGTTGTTTCTGCTTCTGATGATTCTGGTATGAATCATTCTGTTGTTTCTGCTTCTAATGATTCTGGTGTGAATCATTCTGTTTTGCTTCTGATGATCCTCATTCTGGTTCGGTTTCTGATGTTCTGAGGCTCATCATTCTGGTTCTGTTTTTGGCTTATGTATTCGAATACAGAGAAGCTATATTCGAATACAGATTCGTAAATTCCAGAAAATTCAGTTTTTAACACTGTGTTTGAAATTTTCAAGAGGTTGGGAAAACATTTCAAATGTTGATGATTACTTGGCTGTTTGGTCATGTTTGTGATGATGATAATTTTGACTGTGCTGAGTTATTTTAAATATGATTGAAAGGCATGAATGTCCTGATTTTGCATATTGTTTCCTGAGAAGTGAAACACTGCATATTCATGCATTGCATAGTCAAGTGGTACCCGCGATGGGCCACAGAATAATGCGCAACCACGTGCTGATCTGTTGAGCGATTGCACGAGTACTGGACTGTTGAGCGTCTGCACTAGGTACTGATCTGTTGAGCGATTGTACCTTGGTATATAAGTGCTGGTCTGTTGAGCGACTGCACTAGTACTGGACTATTGAGCGTCTGTACCCTGAAATGCGCAACCACATGCTGATCTGTTGAGCGACTGCACGAGTGCTGGACTGTTGAGCGTCTGCACTGGTGCTGATCTGTTGAGCGATTGCACCCTGGTCTTGAGGGCCTTTAAATTGTGCTGGTCTGTTGAGCGACTGCATCTTGGTAATTCCAAGAAAATTGTATATATGAGCATATACATATTGCATTGGGTGATTGATCGGTGGGTCACGTTTTGGGTATGTGATGTTTGAAAATTGTGTGTGTAAGTACTTTATAGATTCTGGAATTTCCGATGAATTGGTGTGACTGCTAATTTGATGTTTGTGCTTACAACATAATTTTCATATTTATTTGGTTGCTGTTTTGAAAAGTACGAATGTCATGTATTTCAAAATTGAGCATCCTTATTTATCATCATTGTTATATGATATGCCATGAATATGTTTGTGATTGCTGATATAAATGCTATGTGGTAATTGTTCATTTCGGTTGGTGACCCTTTACAATTATTGTGGAAAATTGGGCTTTGCCCTCAGATGAGATTCAAACCCGTACCCCTGATGGTCACACTAACGACAGGGAACGTCGTTAATTTCCCTTGATCATTACTTTGTGGGCTACGCAAAGGGATGGGCAGCTGGGTGAAGATAAGACTTGTGGATGATACGGTGGAAACCGAGCTACTGTAGCTTAGTGTATGATCAGTGTAGACTTATGTATAGGGTTTTTGAGCTCAATGGTTGTAAATATTCATTTTGGGAATTATTGTAAAACTCTTCTGCACTCTGATAAATATTTTGGTGGATTGAGAATCCAGTCGATGTATCTTTATTTTAGTATATTATCAAGATCAAATTCCTACAAATATCTCATTCGATTTAATTGTGATGTTGTTTTAATTACCTTATTATTTTTTATTACGAAGTCGAATGATATTTCATTTGAATTGATTTTAATTTCCTTGAAACGTAATTCTGAAAACTCTTTTATTTATGTATTCGTTTTTTTAAATAAAAAATACATTTGCGCTGTGTTTTAAACTCGGGGTGTTACATTAGTGGTATCAGAGCATTTGGTTAAAGTTTTGGGTTAAAGCTCTGATTTAACTGTTGGTTTTAAGTCGTTATCTGATCATACATAGGAGCAAGTAGTTAGAGTGTCAAGTTGTAAGACCCTTAATTTTAAACATTAATTTTGGAATTATTGTCAATGGCATTTTGGGAATTTTTGTAAATATTTAATATATGTATGTTTTGAGTGAATATATATATATATATATATATATATATATAAATATTTATTTTGGAAGAGGAATTAAAATTATTGGGTGAAGAATTAAATTAATTTAATTTCAAGTAATTAAATTAATTGGACCATTATGTAAGGATTAGTGGCTAATTGCAAGATAATTAAAAAGCTGGAAAATCAGACAAGTGGCAAGTGAGGTGGCACCATGAGAGTCTATAAATAGGAGTGAGAAGGATGGTGAAGTCAGAACACCATTCCTTCCTCCATACTGCCCATATTGCATGTACCAACTCCATCACCTCTCCCATTTCTGTCTCTGTTTCTGCCATTCCCGAACTGAAATTTAAGAGAGGGAAAATCCTTCAAACACCATTAACTGAGAATCCCAGCCTCAAACCTGAAAACCTCCAGTAGTAAAGTTAATCCCCACCTCAATACGAAGAGAAAGAACCCAGTTTTGCAGCAGCAAACTCAGGGAACAGTTTCACCGTTTTTGGACGCGGAAAAGGGAACGCAGCAGGAACAAGAGAAATAGCAGAGCACGCAACAAGGGTAAGGGCACCTTCCATTTTTAGCTGCATTAGGGCCATGAATGAGTGTTATTTCAGTTCTGTTTTTAAATGAAAAGCTGTTTTCGAAAATGACATTTTGAGAGAAAATGCATTTTTTGAGAAGTGATTATTTTGATGAGTTGTTGTTGGCTGTTTTACTGGTAAATGTTGTTTTACATTCTGTGTGAATGCTGGAAAACGTTTGCATGCCATTTTAGTTATGATTAAAATGCATGTCTTAAAACTGTTTTGAAAATGACTCTGATTCTGGTTGTTTTGTGTGGTTCTGGTGATGTTGATGATTCTGATTCAGGTTGTTTTTGTGTGATTCTGGTGGTGTTGATGATTTTAAAGGAAAAAGGGATTTTAAATGAGGAAAAGCTTTTTGAAAAGTGCAGAATCTGTTTGATATTTGGTTGTCTTTTATTAAAGAAAACAGTTGAAAAGGGTTGAACTTTCACTGGTTTTTCGAAGGTGTATTCGAATACAACATGAGTGTATTCGAATACAACCTGTCAAGTTTTGTTTTGCCTAAGTTTTCAAAACCTGTATTCGACTACGAGCCCCTGTAGTCGAATACAGAAGAAGGATTTTTGCTTCTAATTAAACCTTTGTATTCGACTACGACCATGTCGTATTCGAGTACAGAAGTGAAATTTTAACACTGTGTTCGCATTTGTAGTCGACTACAGACATGCTGTAGTCGAATACAAATTCGAGTTTTTCCAGAAACTCAGTTTTTAGCTTCTGTATTCGAATACAAGGAAGCTGTATTCGAATACAGATTCGTGTTTTCTAGAAAAACAAGTTTTAATTACTGTCATGTGAGTTTTGAAGTGTTGAGAAACTCTGAGATGGTTTAAATGATTTGAAAAGAAGTCTGTGAAATGGTTTTAAAGAGGAGAGAAAGGTGTTTGAAAATCTTTAAGTAACAGGGGATAAAAAGTTGAATTTTTCAAAGGTTGAACTCTTGTATTCGACTACAGCCATGCTGTATTCGAATACAGAATGTTAAATTTCAGTTTCTGTTTCTGTATTCGAATACAGGGAGTCTGTATTCGAATACAGATTCATGTTTTCAAAAAAATTCCAATTTTAAGAGTGTTTTGAGAACCCTGAGTGTCTGGGGAATACTGGGAATGTTGTGGGGAGTTAAAGTGGAACTTTTGATGAGATTTTGATGTAGTGGTGATGAAGTTTTAAAAAGCTTTACTGATGTAATGAAAGAGGCTGAATCTGCACTGAAATCTGCCTCTGTATTCGAATACCAGAGGGCTGTATTCGAATACAGAGTGTGAATCTACACAATTTTTGGCTTATGTATTCGAATACAGAAGAGCTGTATTCTAATACAGATTCGTAAATCTCGGAAAAATCCCAGTTTTAATTCTGTGTCTGAATTTTTGAGAGGTTGGGAAAACATTTCAAAGTGCGAATGATTAATTTACTGTTAATTCATGATTGTGATGTTGTTATTTATGACTGTGCTGAAATAATTAAATATGATTGAGAGGCATGAATTTCTATTTTGCATTCTGTTTCTAGGGAAAATGAAACACTGCATATTCATGCATTGCATAGTCAAGTGGTACCCGCGATGGGCCACGGAGTAATGCGCAACCACGTGCTGATCTGTGAGCGATTGCACGAGTGTTGATCTGTGAGCGATTGCACTAGGTACTGATCTCTGAGCGATTGTACCTTGGTATATAAGTGCTGGTCTGTGAGCGACTGCACTGGTACTGGACTGTGAGCGTCTGTACCCTGAAATGCGCAACCACGTGCTGACCTGTGAGCGATTGCACGAGTGCTGGTCTGTGAGCGACTGCACTAGGTACTGATCTGTGAGCGATTGTACCTTGATTTATGTCAAACGTGCTGGTCTGTGAGCGACTGCACGATGTGCTGGACTGTGAGCGTCTGCACTGGTGCTGATCTGTGAGCGATTGCACCCTGGTCATGAGGGCCGTTAATTTGTGCTGGTCTGTGAGCGACTGCACCTTGGTAATTCCAAGAAAATTATGCATGAGCATATATGCATTACAATGTGGGATTTGACCGTTGTGTCATGATTGTTTATATGATGAATGTTGGAAATTAATGCGTGTGAGTGCTGTCCAAAAATCTGATATTTATGAATTTATGTTTGTGTTTTGTTGACATGTTGGCTGTACTTACTGCATATTCATAATCATTAACTGCTGTTTTGAAAAGGCATGAAAGTCATAAATTTCCAAATGAGCATTATTATTTTCCTCATCATCATAAATTATGCCATGATTAGATGTTGCCATTTTAAAAATGCCTTAAGGTTTATTATTAAATTTCCTGAAATTGAGTACTTATTGATTTACGGAAACTTTATTTTAATTCCTTCCGAATTAAATTAGGAAAATCATTTTTATTATTGATTTTTAAAAAAAAAAAATGCACCCGCGCTGTGTTTTAAACTCGGGGTGTTACACAAGTCTTGTATAGTTGTGGTGTGCTGAAATAATGATCTTGTTGAGCTATATTTTCGAATTATTCTAAACGGTGTGAGATTTCTACTTGATGATGGTTTTGTAGTGGAACCATGCCTCCAAGGAGAGACGACACCGTAAGAACCAATGACAGCCGGGAAGATAGGATGGCTGAAGCAATGAATAATATGGCTGCGTCTGTTGCTGCACAGATGGCTGCGAAGACTCAGCGTGACTTAGAGAAAAGAGAAAGAGAAATTCGTGCTGCTGAGTCAAGAGGATTTTCGTCGTCATAATCCTCAAAAGTTCAAAGGTGATGAGGGTCCAGAAAGAGCGGACCAATGGATTCAGGAAATGGAGAAAATCTTTGAAATGATTAACTACCAGGCAGCAGTAAAAGTCAATTATGCTACATATCTGCTGCTAGGGGATGCAGAGTATTGGTGGAGGAGTACAAGGTTACTGATGGGGCAGCTCATGAGGAGGTAAATTGGGATTCGTTCAAGAAGAAGTTTTTGGACAAGTACTTCCCAATGAGCACTAGGACCAAATTGGGTGACGATTTCCTGAAATTGCACCAGGGTAATATGACAGTGGGAGAATATGGGGCTAAATTTGAATCACTGTCCAGACATTTCAGATTCTTCCGGGAAGAAGTTGATGAACAATTTATGTGCCATTGCTTTCAAAATGGACTGAAATATGAAATTCAAGACTCCGTTTTACCCTTGGGAATTCAACGTTTCCAAGTTCTAGTGGAGAAGTGTAGAGAGGTTGAGGACATGAAAAATAGGAGGGCCAACCGAGGAGGGAACTTTAATTAGGGAGGACCCAGCCGAATGAACCATCCAAACAGCAAAGGAAAGCAAGTGTTTAAACCGTATAACAGACCCTAGAACAGCAGTAGAGGCCAGAATCGGCCAGGAAATCAGAACTTTGGAAGACAACTGGGACAAGGAGTTCGGTGCTTTCGATGTGGGAAGGAAGGGCATATTGCTACAGCTTGTACCACAAGGGATCTTGTATGTTTCAATTGTCAAAAGCCAGGACACGTTGCAAGGGATTGTCGGGCTCCGAAGGTGGAACCAACAGTGAATACAGCTAGGGCCACTCATCCTATTGCTAGGGGACGCGTCTACCACATGGATGCTGCTGCTGGAAGTCAAACTCCTAATTTAAACCAGCAAGACTGCCATATTGCAAGTAACACATTAACTGCACTTTTTGATTCAGGAGCAACTCATTCTTTCATTGCTATGGATTGTGTGAGTCGTTTGAAGCTATCTATGTCTGCTTTACCTTTTGATTTGATTGTTTCCACACCTGCTCAGACTTTGACCGTAAATTCTGCATGTTTACGTTGTCCTGTAACAATTCAAGATAGAGATTTCTTGGTTAATTTAATATGTCTACCCCTACAATCACTCGAGATAATTCTCGGCATGGATTGGATGTCTTATAATTATGTAGTCTTGGATTGTGCCCGCAAATTAGTTCTTTTTCCCGAACCTGGAGTCGTTCGGTATTTGTTTGCTAACAAGCTCGGAGTATCACTGAGAGAAGGAACTCAGGAATTTTTATCATTGGCTAACGTGGAGACCAAGATGGATGTGAGCATAGAAGATGTAGTGTTAGTCAAAGAGTATCCGGACGTATTTCCAACAGAAATTCCAGGATTACCCCCAGTAAGAGAAGTGGAGTTCTTCATTGATGTGCACCCAGGAACTGGACCCATTTCAATTGCGCCGTATAGAATGTCGCCATTGGAATTAAACGAGCTTAAGGATCAAATTGAAGGTCTGTTGGAGAAAGGATTTATCAGGCCAAGTGTGTCACCGTGGGGAGCTCCGGTGTTATTGATTAAGAAAAAGGATGGAAGTTCACGCTTATGTGTGGATTACAGGCAACTTAACAAGGTAACCATTAAGAATCGTTATCCTTTACCACGCATCAATGATTTGATGGACCAATTGAGGGGAGCAGCGGTGTTTTCAAAGATCGATTTGAAGTCAGGATATCATCAGATTTGAGTAAGAGAATGAGATATTCAAAAGACCGCTTTCAGGACTCGTTACGGACACTATGAATATCTCGTTATGCCTTTTGGAGTTACGAATGCACCAGCAATATTTATGGATTATATGAATAGGATATTCAGCCCGTTTCAGGATAAATTCGGGGTGGTGTTCATTGATGATATATTGATTTATTCTAAGGATGAAGAAGAACATGGAGAGCATTTGCGTCAAGTTCTTGAAGTTTTACGAGAAAAGCAATTGTATGCCAATCTGTCGAAGTGCGAATTTTGGCTAGAGAAACTGAACTTCTTGGGACATGTAATAACAAAGGGAGGAATTGTTGTAGATCCGGCAAAGATTGAGACAATTCTTGCTTGGAAACAACCTCAGACCATCACTGATATAAGAAGTTTCGTCGGACTGACACGATACTACAGGAGATTTATTGAAGGATTTGCTAAGATTGTAGCTCCTTTGACACAACTCACCAGGAAGAATCAGCCGTTTGCATGGACAGAGAAGTGTGAAGAGAATTTTCAGTTGCTTAAGCAAAAGTTGACAACCTCACCAGTATTGGTTCTGCCACAACCAGAGGAACCATATGAGGTTTATTGTGATGCATCTCACCAGGGTCTGGGCTGTGTTTTGATGCAACACCAGAAAGTTGTCGCCTACGCCTCAAGGCAATTGAAAGCTCACGAACGGAACTATCCGACTCATGATTTAGAGCTTGCTGCTGTAGTGTTTGCATTAAAGGTCTGGAGACACTACCTTTATGGATGCACGTTCACGGTATTCAGTGACCATAAAAGTTTGAAGTATCTGTTCGATAAGAAAGAATTGAACAAGCGTCATAGGAGATGGATGGAGACTCTCAAAGATTTTGATTTTTCATTACAATATCACCCTGGAAAAGCCAATGTAGTGGCTGATGCATTGAGCAGAAAAAGTGTGTCAGTATCTTCAATGTTAATGGCCAGACAACAAGAGTTATGGGAAGCATTTAGAGATCTACACTTGAACGTAGAGTTTGCACCAGGAATGATAAAGTGTGGAATGATAACAATTTCGAGTGGATTACTGGAGGAGATTGCAAATCTACAAGATGACACAATAATTCAAGAAAAGAGGAACCTAATAGTACAAGGAAATGCAGCTGAATTCAGGGTCGGAACAGATAATATCCTGAGATGTAATGGAAGGATTTGCGTACCGGAAGTTGCAGACATGAGAAGAACGATCTTGGAAGAGGCCCATAAGAGCAAATTGAGTATTCATCCTGGAGCGACCAAGATGTACCAGGACTTAAAACAGAATTACTGGTGGCCAGGAATGAAGAGGGACGTAGCGGAGTACGTATCAGCTTGTTTAACTTGTCAAAAAGCGAATGTGGAACATCAACGACCCGCTGGAATGTTGCAGCCTTTGGATATACCAGAATGGAAGTGGGATAGCATTTCCATGGATTTTATAACTGGACTGCCCAAGACAAGAAGAAAGAATGATTCAATTTGGGTAATCGTAGATCGATTGACAAAATCTGCACATTTCTTGCCGGTAAAGACCAATTATAAGGTAGATAAGCTAACAGAGATCTACATTGCGGAGATTGTGAGATTACACGGAGTTCCATCAAGCATTGTATCGGACCGTGATCCAAAATTCACATCTCACTTTTGGAGAGCGTTGCATGAAGCGTTGGGAACAAAACTGAAATTGAGTTTAGCTTATCATCCACAAACAGATGGACAAACAGAAAGAACAAATCAGTCCTTGGAAGATCTATTAAGGGCATGTGTATTGGATGACAGAGGGAGTTGGGATGATGTGCTGCCATTGATTGAGTTCACCATATGAAGCTTTGTATGGACGCAAGTGTCAAACGCCTTTGTATTGGTATAAAGACGGGGAAAGTATGATTGTTGGACCTGAGATGGTGGAACAAACTACGGAAAAAATTAGAGGATACAAGAGAAAATGAAGATTTCACAAGATCGTCAAAAGAGTTATGCGGACAAACGTCGCAGACCTTTGGAATTCCAGCAAGGCGATCATGTATTTCTAAGAGTCACGCCTACAACTGGAGTGGGCAGGGCTATTAAATCCAGAAAATTGACTCCAAAGTTTATTGGACCATATCAGATTTCTGCGCGTATTGGACCATTGGCTTATCGGATTGCTTTACCTCCAATGCTGTCCAATATTCATGATGTATTTCACGTGTCGCAGTTAAGGAAATACATTTCAGATCCGTCTCATGTGATCGAACCAGACACAATTTAGATGAAGGATAATCTGTCATTTGAAGTATTCCCTATAAGAATTGAGGACAGGAAGATTAAACAGCTGAGGAGCAAGGAAGTCCCACTAGTCAAAGTGATTTGGAATCCGACTACTGGAGACGCGACTTGGGCACTAGAGAGTAAGATGAGGGAACAACATCCTCATTTGTTCAACGGCATGTAGTTTCGAGGACGAAACTAATTTAAGGGGGGTAGTAATGTAAGACCCTTAATTTTAAAATTAAATTCAGATTTAATTTTTAAGTGTATTTGGGAATAATTGTAAAAGATTCAATAAATGTATGTTTTGTGTAAATATATATATATATATATATATATAAACATTTGTTTTGGAGGTGGAATTAAAATTATGGATGATGGATGAAATAATTTAATTTCGAGTAATTAAATTATCAGGCCGATTATTTAAGATATTTTCTGCTATCTGCGACGAAACGGATTACTTACTGGAGGATCAGAAGATATTTTAATATAAGAGTTGGTGAGGTGGCGTAGATATTTGTGAAAAAGGAAACAATTCCTCTCTCATCTGCTGTGTCAGTTGCTTTTAAGTGGATACTTAAGTGAGAAGATATTTCTTCTTTCCTCTGTACGACAGAATTCTGCATATATCTTCTTCTTCTTCTGTTTTCTGTGTTAGAAAAGGAAAAACAGATTTCTAAATATTCTTTTTCTGGAAAATCTGAGTGTCGAATCAGAAAGTTTCGAGTACGAAAGTCATTCCTCTGATCGTTACGGAGCTAAAGAACTAATTTTCGTAGCGGCGAACGCGAACGGCAGTATCGTCGGCTTTTTTCGCAGAAGCGTACGAACTAAGGGAACGTAACTAAGGTAAGGGCACCTTCCAACTTTTTAGATTGCATTTAGGGCTGTAAATGCATGTGTGATGAATGATTATTGGTTTATGTTTGTGAAAAACATGGTGTTATGTTTTGGAAATCATTCCGTGTGTGTTGAATGATGATTCTAGTTCTGATTTTGTTTTGTTAAAAATCAGTGAGGTTATTCTGATTTGAGTGAATCTGTGTTTTGCTGGGTTTTGTTAAAACAATCTGTTGCTGATATTGGATGAAAAATGTTCTGAGTTGAGATTTTAAAGAGTGGTAATTATGATTCTAGGGTTGGGTTGTTTTTTTTCAAAAGGAAAGGTGTTAAAAATGTGTTGAAGTTCCAGGAAAATTTCACTGAATTGGAAGGTGTATTCGAATACGGCTTGAGTGTATTCGAATACAGCCTGCAAGGCTTCTGTTTTCTTCAGATTTTCGAACTTGTATTCGACTACGACCCTCTGTAGTCGAATACAGATTTTCCAATTTTGCTTCTAACTTAGCTTCTGTATTCGACTACGACCCTCTGTAGCCGAATACAGATTTACAACTTTTGCCACTGACTTCGCATCTGTATTCGACTACGACAACCTCGTATTCGAATACAGAATGCTGATTTTTCACTATTTTAGCTTCTGTATTCGAATACAAGGGAGCTGTAGTCGAATACAGATTCATGTTTTTCAGAAATTCAAGTTTTTAACATTGTTTTATAAACCTTAAGTGTTGGGGTACCTTGGGAAGGTTTGTGGTGATTAAAAATGGAAATTTGGTGATAGTTTGAAGTGGTGATGATGAAGTTTTTGAGAATTTACTGAAGATGTAGAAATTCTGATTTTTGTACTGTGACAGCCTCTATATTCGAATACAAGGAGTCTGTATTCGAATACAGGATGTTGATTATGCCTTGTTTGGCTTCTGTATTCGAATACAATGAAGCTGTATTCGAATACAGATTCGTATTTTTGCCAGAAACCTCAGTTTTAATCAAAGTTTTGAATCTTAACAGTTGGGGAAAAACCTTTGTTAATAAAGAGTGGAACTTTGAGGTAATGCAAAGTGTAATGCTTGCTTGAATGGTTAATCTTTGAATGTGTTGAGATGTTTTGAATAATGAGGAAAATGCATGAATTTTACTAAGGTTGCATACTGTTTTCCATGAAGTGAAACAATGCATATTCATGCATGGCATAGTCAGGTGGTACCCGCGATGGGCCACAGAGTAATGCGCATCCACGTGCTGATCTGTAGTGATTGCACGAGTACTGATCTGTAGTGATTGCACTAGGTACTAATCTGTGATTGTACCTTGGTATATAAGTGTTGGTCAGATAAACGACTGCACTGGTACTGGACTGTAGTGTCTGTACCCTGAAATGCGCAGCCACGTTCTGATCTGTAGTGATTGCACGAGTGCTGATCTGTAGTGATTGCACTAGGTACTGATCTGTAGTGATTGTACCTTGGTTTATGTCAAACGTGCTGATCTGTAGTGATTGCACGAGTGCTGATCTGTAGTGATTGCACTAGGTACTAATCTGTAGTGATTGTACCTTGGTTTATGTCAAACGTGCTGGTGCTGATCTGTATGCGACTGCACTGGTGCTGATCTGTATGCGATTGCACCCTGGTCATGAGGGCCGTTAAATTGTGCTGGTCTGTAAGCGACTGCACCTTGGTGATTCCAAGAATTTATGAACATGAGCATATACATATTGCATCAGAGTGTTTGACCGGAGGTTCAGGTTTTGATTTTATGTTGATGGTGGAAAATTGTTGTGTGAGTAAGTATTGTTTTGAAATCTGTAATTTCGGATGAATTGATGTTTGTGCTTACATCATGATATTTAAACTTACTTGGTTGTTGTTTTGTAAAGTACAAATGACATGTATTTCAAAATTTAGCATCCTTATTTATCATCATGTACTATGAACATGTTTGATATTCTTGATATAACTGCTATGTGCTAATTGTTATTTTCGGTCGGTGACCCTTTACAATTATTGTGGAAATTGGGCGTTGCCCTCAGATGAGATTCAGAACCGTACCCCTGATGGTCATACTAACGACAGGGAACGTCGTTAGTTTCCCTTGATCTTTACTTGTGGGCTATGCAAAGAGATGAGCAGCTGGGTGAAGAAAAGACTTGTGAATATTGTAATGCTACTGTAGCTTAGGGTATGATTAGAGTAGACTTATGTATAGGGTTTTGAACTCAATGGTTGTAAATATTCATTTTGGGAATTATTGTAAAACTCTTCCGCACTCTGATAAATATTTTGATGTATCTTTATTTTAGTATATTATAAAGATCAAATTCCCATGAATATCTCATTCGATTTAATTGTGATGTTGTTGTTTTAAATTCCTTACTATTTTTGATTACGAAGTCGAATGATATTTAATTTGAATTGATTTCAATTTCCTTGAAACGTTATTCTGAAAACTCTTTGGTTTATTTATTCGTTTTAAAAAAAAAATACACTCGCGCTGTGTTTTAAACTCGGGGTGTTACAGACAACGGAATTCAGGGTTGGAACAGATAACATTCTGAGATGTAATGGAAGAGTTTGTGTGCCGGAAGTTACAGAGATGAGGAGGGCGATTTTGGAAGAGGCTCACAAGAGTAAACTGAGTATTCATCCTGGAGCGACCAAGATGTACCAGGACTTAAGACAAAACTTCTGGTGGCCAGGGATGAAGAGGGATCTAGTGGAATACGTGTTGGCCTGTTTGACTTGTCAAAAAGTGAAGGTGGAACATCAGCGACCTGCAGGAATGCTGCAACCTCTGGATATACCGGAATGGAAGTGGGACAACATTTCCATGGATTTCATAACAGAATTGCCCAAGACAAGGAAAAAGAACGATTCTATTTGGGTAATAGTGGATCGATTGACGAAGTCCTCACATTTCCTACCGGTGAGGACAACTTATAAAGTAGACAAGCTGATAGAGATCTACATCGCTGATATTGTGAGGTTACACGGCGTTCCGTCAAGTATAGTATCTGACCGTGACCCAAAGTTCACATCTCACTTTTGGGGAGCGTTGCACGAAGCTTTGGGGACGAAATTAAAGCTGACTTCAGCCTACCATCCACAAACAGACGGACAAACAGAGAGGACGAATCAGTCCTTGGAAGATCTCTTAAAGGCATGCGTGTTGGATGACAGAGGGAGTTGGGATGACGTTCTGCCATTGATTGAGTTCACCTACAACAACAGCTTTCACGCTAGCATTGGGATGGCGCCCTATGAAGCATTATACGGACGCAAGTGTCAAACGCCCTTATGCTGGTATAAGGACGGAGAAAGTATGATTGTCGGACCAGAAATGGTGGAACAGACCACAGAGAAGATGAAGGTTTCGCAAGATCGTCAGAAGAGTTATGCGGACAAGCGTCGCAGACCTCTGGAATTCGACCAGGGTGATCATGAATTTTCGAGGGTTACGCCTACAACTGGTGTTGGCAGAGCTATTAAGCCAAGGAAGTTGACTCCTAAATTTATTGGGCCATACCAGATTACTGCTCGTATTGGACCTTTGGCGTATCAGATTGCTTTACCTCCAATACTGTCCAACATTCATGACGTATTTCATGTGTCGCAGCTAAGAAAGTACATTGCAGACCCGACACATGTAATTGAGCCTGATACAATTCAGCTAAGGGACAACCTGTCGTTTGAAGTATTTCCGGTGAGGATCAAAGATAGGAAGATTAAGCAGTTGAGAAACAAGGAAGTCCCACTAGTCAAGGTGATTTGGAATCCGACTACTAGAGACGCAACCTGGGAATTAGAAAGTAAAATGAAGGAACAATACCCTCAATTATTTATGGACATGTAGTTTCGAGGACGAAACTAATTTAAGGAGGGTAGTATTGTAAGACCCTTAATTTTAAATATTAATATTGGAATTAATGTCAAGGGCATTTTGGGAATTTTTGTAAATATTTAATATATGTATGTTTTAAGTGAATATATATATATAAATATTTATTTGGAAGATGAATTAAAATTTTTGGATGAAGAATTAAATTAATTTAATTTCAAGTAATTAAATTAATCAAACCATTAAGTAAGGATTAGTTGCTAATTACAAGACAATTGAAAGCTGGAAATTAGACAAGTGGCAAGTGAGGTGGCACCATGAGAGCCTATAAATAGGAGTGAGAAGGATGGTGAAGTCAGAACACCATTCCTTCCTCCTCACTGCCCATATTGCATGTACCAACTCCATCTCCCCTCCCATTCTGTCTCTGTTCTGCCATTCCCGAATTCAAATTGAAGATAGGGAAATTCCTCCAAACACCATTAACTGAAATTCCAACCATCAAACCAGAAAACCCACAGTAGTAAAGTTAATCCCCACCTCGTTACGAAGCCAAAGAACCCAGTTTTGCAGCAGCAAACTCAGGGAACAGTTTCGCCGTTTTTAGACGCAGAAAATGGAACGCAGTAGGAACAAGAGAAATAGCAGAGCACGCTACAAGGGTAAGGGCACCTTCCATCTTTTAGCTGCATTAGGGCCACGAATGTGTGTTATTTCAGTTCTGTTTTTAAAAGAAAAACTGTTTTCGAAAAATGACATTTTGAAAGAAAATGCATTTTGTTGATATGTGATTATCCTGATGGTTGTTGCTGGCTGTTTTTCTAATAAAACATGCTGTTTTACTTATGGGTGAAAGCTGGAAAATGTTTGCATGTTATTTTAATGATGATTAAAATGCATGTCATAAAACTGTTTTGAAAATAGTCTTAAAATGCAAAAATGCATTCTGTTGAGGTTTGTTGTTCGGTGATGCTTGCATGTATTTCTGTGGTATCATGAAATGCTTTACATGTCATTCTGTTGTTGAGAAAACTGAATGCTTGCATGTCACCCTGATGTTTGATGAAGCTGAGTATTTGCATGTCATTCTGGTGTTTTGAGAGAACTGAATACTTGCATGTTTGTTCTGATGAGTGAGGAAACTGCAATGTTTAAATGATGTTATGATGGTTTGAAAATCTGAATGATTTGGTGATAGTGACTCTGATTCTGATTCTGGTTGTTTTGTGTGATTCTGGTGGTGTTGATGGTTTTTAAAGGAAAAGGGATTTTAAATGAGGGAAGTGTTTTGAAAAAGTGCAGAATCCGTTTGATGTTTGATTGTTATTTTTAAAGAAATAGTTTGAAAAGGTGTTGATGTTTCAAGAAGTATTTCACTGGTTTTTCGAAGGTGTATTCGAATACAACATGAGTGTATTCGAATACAACCTGTCAAGTTCTGTTTTGCCTAAGTTTTCAAAACCTGTATTCGACTACGAGCCCCTGTAGTCAAATACAAAAGAAGGATTTTTGCTTCTGACTAAACCTCTGTATTCGACTACGACCATGTCGTATTCGAATACATAAGTGAAATTTTAACACTGTATTCTAATCTGTAGTCGACTACAGGCATGCTGTATTCGACTACATATTCGAGTTTTTCCAGAAACTCCATTTTCAGCTTCTGTATTCGAATACAAGGAAGCTGTATTCGAATACAGATTCGTGTTTTCCAGAAAAATCAAGTTTTAATCACTGTTATGTGAGTTTATAAACTTTGAGAAGGATTTAAATGATTAAAAATGGAATCTGTGAAATGATTTTAAAGGGGAAGGGATGATGTTTTGAAAACCTTTAAGAACATGGGAGAGATGCTGAAATTTTTCGAGGTTTGGTCTTCTGTATTCGACTACAGACATGTTGTATTCGAATACAGAATGTTAAAACTGCAGTTCATGCTTCTGTATTCGAATACAGGGGGTCTGTATTCGAATACATATTCGAGTTTTCACAATTTCCAAGTTTTAAAGAGTGTTTTGTAAACCCTGAGTGTTTGGGGAATGTTGGGATTGTTGTGGGGAATTCAAATGGAACTTTTGGTGATATTTTGAAGTTGTGGTGATGAAGTTTTTGAAACTTTACTGATGTAATGAAAGATGTTGTTTTGTGCACTGAGACTGCCCCTGTATTCGAATACCAGAGGGCTGTATTCGAATACAGGGTGTGAATCTGCACTGTTTTTGGCTTCTGTATTCGAATACAGATTCGTAAAATTCCAGAAATCCTCAGTTTTAAACTCTGTAATTGAATTTTAAGAGTCTGGGAAAAACATTTCAAAGTGTTAATGATTAATTGACTATTTAATCATGATTGTGATGATGATAATTCTAACTGTGCTGAGATATTTAAAAAGCATGAATTTTCTAATTTTGCATTCTGTTTCTAGAGAAGTGAAACACTGCATATTCATGCATTGCATAGTCAAGTGGTACCCGCGATGGGCCACAGAGTAATGCGCAACCACGTGCTGATCTGTTGAGCGATTGCACGAGTGCTGGACTGTTGAGCGTCTGCACTAGGTACTGATCTGTTGAGCGATTGTACCTTGGTATATAAGTGTTGGACTGTTGAGCGTCTGCACTAGTACTGGACTGTTGAGCGTCTGTACCCTGAAATGCGCAACCCCGTGCTGATCTGTTTAGCGATTGCACGAGTGCTGGATACTTGAGCGTCTGCACTAGGTACTGATCTGTTGAGCGATTGTACCGTGGGTGATGTCAAACGTGTTGGTCTATTGAGCGACTGCACGATGTGCTGGACTGTTGAGCGTCTGCACTGATGCTGATCTGTTGAGCGATTGCACCCTGGTCATGAGGGCCGTTGAGATGTGCTGGTCTGTCGAGCGACTGCACCTTGGTGATTCCAAGAAAACTATATACATGAGCATATGTACATTGCATTGAGGGATTGACAGTTGGGTCACTGTTGTTTATATGATGATGGAGTGGAAAATTGAATGTGAGTGAGTACTATCCAGAATCTGAAATTTTGATTTAATGATTGTGTTTGCTGAAGTGTTGTTTGTACTTACCACATACTTTATAATCATTGACTGCTGTTTTGAAAAGGCATGTATGTCATTAATTTTCAAATGAGCATTATTATTTTCCTCATCATCATATTTTATACCGTGATTATAATTGTTGTTGTGCAATATATGCTATGTGAATATTTGTTAATTTCAGTCGGTGACCCTTGCTATTATATTGTGGAAATTGGGCTTTGCCCTCAGATGTTACCCGAACCCGTCCTACCGACGGATACACTAACGACGGAAACGTCGTTAGTTTTCCCTAATCTTTATGTACGAAGTCTACGTGGACAACGCAGAGGGACGGACGGTTGGCTGAAGACGACACTTATAGAGGATACGGTGGAGACCGTGCTACAGTAGCTTAGTGCATGATCAGTCTAGACTTTTGTATAGGGTCTTGAGTTTTGGGAAATGTAATTTTATTTTCGGAATTAATGTACGACTTTTTCCGCTGTATTATTCTGCACTCTGACATTGTTAACATTTTAAAAATGCCTTAATGTTTATTATTAAATTTCCCAAAATTGAGTACTTATTGATTTACGGAAACTTTATTTTAATTCCTTTCGAATTAAATCAGGAAAATCATTTTTAGTATTGATTTTAAAAAAAAAAAAATGTACCCGCGCTGTGTTTTAAACTCGGGGTGTTACATAGACTCTACTTCAACAACTTAGATTTGACACAGTGGAAAGAAAATAACAAGAGTACTTGCTTCTTGAAAGCTAAAACTCACAATTAACTTCTATGAAAATTTGGGTGTTTGTTGCTTTGGAAGTGTATGACTCTTTTGTGATTTTCGATGATGAGTAATCTGCCTTGAGCCTCCTTTTATAGATGTTGATTAGGGCCTTTTCCAATGCTTAAATTCGAGTTGAATCTTGCTGGATTCTCTTGCAAAAATAATTTGACCAATTGGGCTTTATTTAAATAAAAATCATATCTTTTTTCATCCTTAGATTTGTTTCAAAAACTTACTGGCCAATCAAATCTGTGCATTGCTTCCCGCCACAGCTCCTGACTTCCATGCTACTCCAATTTAATTTATAACAAATATTTTATAATATTTTGATAAAAATATCATGAGATCTTCACCATTAATTCCCATGATCAAATCTGCACCATTGGATCTTCATGCGATAGTCCACAGCTGGACCAGCCTGATTGCTATGCTATTATCCTCAGAATTCGGCCATTCCTGGACCATACTTCCTAACCCTCTGATCTTCTGATTTTGGCCTTCCCTGGACGCGCACTTGATATGCTAAAATCCTCTGAATTCGGCCTTTGCTGGACTGCACATCCTGTCCCTCTGATTTCGGCCATTGTTGGGCCATGGTCTGATTTTCTGATCTTTATCATCACTGGACCAAATAATTATTTTTGAACCATTGATCTAGAAGTTTTTACTCTGATCTGGATGGATTCTGGAATTTGGTCTGGAACAAACTGAAATTAATTTGAACAAAAAATATTTCAGTCTGGACATTTTACCTTTGATTTTGGATCAGGTCTGGGTCGATTCTGGAATTCATTTCTTTTGATCTGGACTTAGTTCCATGCCCTGAATCATGCTATATTATGGTCTAGGCCAATTCTGAATTGATCCTCTTGTTCTGGACTCATAAACATACCTTCTGGTCAAGTCTGGAACAATTCTGGGCAGTTCAATTTTTCACTGCCAGGCCATCTTCTTGTCTGAATAACTTCTGGAATAAAATTGATATTTGATTCCTGTTTGTTTTGAACAACTCTCCTTCTGGCAAGCTTTCCAATGGTATGATCCAAGTTTCATTCTGATTTTTCTTCCTTCTGATATAAGCCATCAAAGATATCTTCCGGTCATGTTTTGACATTCCTCTAGTATCTTCTGGTCATTCCAGAATTCATTTTCTGGAATCCTTTGATCTTCTGCTTCTGATTTCTTCAGTTTCTGGTGGCATTTAATTTAATATTCAAGATACAAAATAAGTTTACATTGAGTTCTTTTGTAAACATCAAAATCCTAAGACTTAGAACCAACTTGGTTCCAACAGGTATCAGTATCAAAGGTTGAGGTATGATCATCAGAACTACTTTAATTATCAGAATCAGTATGAATATCAGAATCACCATAAGTTCCAGAATCACCAGAGGAATATGGTGTATAAGCCAAAACAGAAATTAAAGAATCAGAATCAAGAGAGTTCTTCAAATACTCCAGTGAGATTCATCAAGACTACAAACCTGGAAGGGAATTCAAATTCACTCATCCAAACCATGTAATCTCAGAACATATAGATTAGGAATCTGAAAATCAGAAGCAAGAGGATTTTCAGAGTAAAACTGAGGCTACATCTTGCTGTAAATACTATTATTATTTAATATTTATGTTTACTGTGATAACAAGAAGCTTGATCTTAACAAATCAAAGCTAGATAAGTATTCTGCAGGTTTTCAAACTGTCAGAGGAACCAAGTGATTCACACAAATTGAACACCTCATAAGAAACAGCATTCCAGTGGGTTCAAAAAGAAACAGAAACCACCAGAAGCAGAATTAATGGTTTGGCTGTATTGAATTAAATTTTAAAGTATTTGATTTGCATTATGTAATATGACAAACTGCTTAATCTTGACAAATCAAAGCAAGATAAAAATAGTGCAGGTTCAGCAGAACCAAAGGGAGCAGAAGCACAAGAAACAGAAGTACCTGGAAAGGTAAAGGATACAAGCAAGTCAGCAACACATGACAAATCTTCAAAAGATAAATCTAATCAAGTCAGAAACAGCCAAAATAAGTCAGAAGAGAAATCTGGATATTTACCAGAATCTGAAGCTGTTACAGATTCACCAGAACCAGAAGCTGATTTATCAGAAGCTATTACAGAACCAGAAGATGATGCGAACCAAGCAATGTTGATGAAGTTTTGACAGAGGAAGGTTGGATACTTGCAATGCAAGAAGAGCTGAATGAATTCCAAAGGAATGATGTTTGGGATCTGGTATCCAGACCAAACAAAAACATTATTGGAACCAAGTGGGTTTTTAGGAATAAACACAATGAAAAGGGTGAAGTGGTAAGAAACAAAGCCAGACTTGTAGCTCAAGGATACAGTCAATAGAAAGGTATAGATTACACTGAGACTTTTGTTCCAGTGGCCAGGTTAGAAGCATTTAAAATTCTCTTATCATTTGCTGCTAATCATGATATAATGTTGTATCAAATGGATGTCAAAAGTGCATTCTTAAATGGCTACATAAGTGAAGAAGTCTATGTCAAACAGCCCCCTGGTTTTGAAAATTCTGATTTTCCAGACCATGTTTTCAAACTTAAAATGTCTTTATATGGTTTAAAACAAGCACCAAGGGCATGGTATGACAGACTTAGTAACTTTCTGCTTAAGAATGAATTTAATAGAGGCCAGATTGATAATACACTATTTAGGAAATCCATTAAACATGATATTCTGATTATTCAAGTCTATGTTGATGATATCATATTTGGATCCACTAATGGCACTTTGTGCAAAGAGTTTTCTGACCTCATGCAGAAGGAGTTTCAAATGAGCATGATGGGAGAACTTAAGTTCTTCCTGGAAATTCAGATTCACCAAGGTAAATCAGGTATACTCATTCACCAATCAAAATATACTAAAGAACTTCTTAAAAAGTTCAAGATGAGTGACTGTAAGCCTATGGCCACCCCCATGCACGCAACCTGCTCACTTGAGAAAGATGAAACCAGTCAAAAGGTAGACAAGAAAACATACAGAGGTATGATTGGATCCCTTCTCTATTTAACTGCTTCTAGACCTGACATTATGTTTAGTGTTTGTATCTGTGCCCGCTTTCAAGCTGACCCTAGGGAATCCCATTTAACTGCTGTCAAAAGAATTCTAAGATACCTTAAAGGAACCACCAACCTTACCTTGTTATACAAGAAAACACCATTTCATTAAGGACCATGTTCAAAAAGAAACTTTGAGCATCCAGTTTGTGGACACTGAACATCAATGGGCTGACATCTTCACCAAGGCATTACCAGAAGATAGGTTCGAGTTCATTAAGAAGCATCTCAGCATGACCTCCATATCTGACTAGCTTAAGTAGTCATCTTAGGAGTTTTTAAATTTCTGCATTTTTATTTTATGTCTTTAATTTTCAGTTTTTACTTTCTGTACCCTGTAAAGAAAAAAAATCAAAAAATACAAAAATAGTAGGACCACTTTTTGGCTGATGACAAAAAGGGGGAGAAAGAGAGAGAGAGAAAGAAAGAAGAAATAAGTAGAAAAGGATAGATAAAAAAAAGAAAGAGAGAAAACAGGAGGAGTTGAAAATGAGAGGAAACAGGGAGAGAGAAAAACAAAGAAAGAAAAAGAAATAGTGAAAACAGAAGGAGTTGAAAAGGAGAGGAAATCTGAAGAGAGAAAAAGAAAGATAGCAAAAAGAAGGAGTTGAAAAGGAGAGGAGAAGAGAAGAAAAGAAAGAGAGAAAAGAACGAGTTGAAAAGGAGAGTATCAGACTTAGGGGGAGAGATTGGTCTGAGGGGGAGTAATTCAAGTCTTCAAGTTATAAGTTAGCAAAAAAAGTTAAGGTTTTGTCATCATCAAAAAGGGGGAGATTGTTGGAACCAAGTCGGTTCTAAGACTTAGGATTTTGATGTTTACAAAAACACTCAATGTAAACTTATTTTGTACCTTGAATATTAAATTAAATGCCACCAGAAACTGAAGAAATCAGAAGCAGAAGATCAAAGGATTCCAGAAAATGAATTCTGGAATTACCAAAAGATACTCCAGGAATGTCAAAACATCACCAGAAGATATCTTTGCTGGCCTATATTAGAGGGAATGAAAATCATAAGGAAACATGGATCATACCAGAGGAAAGCCTGCCAGAAGGAGAGTTGTTCCAGACCAACAAGAATCAAATATCAATTTTATTCCAGAAGTTATTCTGACCAGAAGATGGCCTGGTAGTGAAAAATTGAATTGTCCAGACTTGTTCCAGAATTAACCAGAAGGTAAGTTTATGAGTCCAGAACAAGAGAACCAATCCAGATTTGACCCAGACCATAAGATAGCATGATTCAGGGCATGGAACTAAGTCCAAACCAGAAGAAATGAATTCCAGAATCAATCCAGACCGGGTCCAAAATCAAAGGTAAAATGTTCAGACTGAAATATTTTTTTCTAAGTTAATTTCAGTTCATTCCAGACCAAAGTCCAGAATCTGTCCAGATCAGAGGGAAGACTTCCAGATCAATGGTTCAGAATTAATTATTTGGTCCAGTGATGGTCCAGATCAGAAGATCAAACCATGGCCCAGTGTTGGACGAAATCAGAGGGACAGGTTGTGCAGTCCAGCAAAGCCCGAGTTTAGAGGATTATAGCATATCAGGCGCGCATCCAGGATGGCCGAAATCAGAAGATCAGAGGGTTAGGAAGTGTGGTCCAGGAATGGCCGAAATCAGAGGATCTCAGCATATCAATCAGGTTGGTCCAGATGTGGACTAGCGCAGAAAAATCTGATGGATCATATTTGATCATGAGGATTAACGGTGAAGATCTTATGTTATTTTTATCAAAGTATTATAAAAGATTCGTTGCAAAAATAAATATGGAGTAGCATGGAATTCAGAAGCATTGGCGGGAACAAATAATAGATTTGATTGGCCAGTTAATTTATGAAAGAAATCTAAGGCTTAAAAAGATATGATTTTTATTTTAATGAAGCCCAATTGGTCAAGATATTTTTGCCAGAAAATCTAGCAAGATTCAGCTCGAATTTAAGCATTGGAAGAGGCTCTAATCTGCATCTATAAAAGGAGGCTCAAGACAGAATACTCATCATCGAAAATCACAAAAGAGTCATACACTTCCAAAGCAACAAACACCCAAATTTTCATAGAAGTCAATTGTGAGTTTTAGCTTTCAAGAAGCAAGCACTCTTGTTATTTTCTTTCCACCGTGTCAAATCTAAGTTGTTGAAGTAGAGTCTACAATCTGAGGGAGTCAGAAGGGGTAGCAGATTACTTGGCAATTAGATTGTGATTTCTTCTACAATCTGGGGTTGTCAGATTGCCTGAAGACAGATGTTTTCCTCAAGAAGTCTAGGATTGTTAGACTATTGAGAAGACTGACTTGGAGGGTCAGTATAAAGGTTGTAATTCAAGGTTTGAATTAGTGAAATCCTTCAAGGCAAAGGGACTGGACGTAGCCTCGTTAACGGTGAACCAGTATAAAATCTGTGAGTTTTATTTTTACTTTTATCCGCTGCTAACTCTGTTTTTAATTATACATTAAGTTTTTGTTTTGAAAGTATAAAAACAGAAAAAGTATTCAAGTTAAGTCAAACACAATTCAACCCCCCCTTCTCGTGTTTGCACCTTCAATTTCTTATTCTGATGTTCCTTCTTCTGAATCTTCTGCTTCTCATTGTTCTGCCTCTGATATTTCTTATTATGATTATTCTGCATCTGATTTTTATGCTTCTGATGTGACAGCTTCTGATTTTTCTGCTTCTGATTTTTTTGATTCTGATTCTTCTGCTTCTGATTTTCCTCCCTCTGATTTTTCTCCTCCTGATTTTCCTTCTACTGATTCTTCTGATTCTTATTTTTCTGCATCCGATTTTCCTCCCTCTGATTTCCTCCTTTTGATTATCCTCCCTCTAATTTTTCTGCTTCTGATTTCCCCCCTCTGATTTTCGTCACTCTGATTTTTCTACTTGTTTTTCCTCCCTCTGATTTTTCTGCTTCTGATTTTGCTGATTCTGATTCTTCTACCTTTGATTTATCTGCTTCTGTTTCTTATGCTTCTGAGTTTTCTGATTCTTCTGCTACTGAATCTTATGCTTCTGAGTTTTCTGATTCTTCTGCTTCTAATTTTCTCTCTCTCTGATTCTGATTTTCCTGCATCTGATATTATCTCGCTATGCTGTAATATAATCATACTATTGATGTTTTCCCAAACACTGCATATATCACCAACACTATTTTGTAATATCTGTTTCAAACTCCAGTGTGCCGACTCAACCCTTTGTGTTGTGGTATTCCCAAAATGCATAACTTTATTTGTCCACGCCGCAACAAATCTTTCCTTGTGGGTATTTAACCATTGTTCATGTACATAATCAGAAAAAATAGAACAGCTACTACAAATTCCTTCAAACATATTCAACTTCATGTAGTATTGAGACTCATCATTACTGTATACAAGACCTTCCCATGCCTCCATCACTTGCACCTGCTTCTCTTTTGGAAAGACGGTCATCTTACATATCGCTTGAACATTTTTGCATGCATGAAACAAGCATAATAAATTGACCGCCTTCGGAAAAACATATTCAACAGCATTCATCAAAGCAAGGTCTCTATCAGTTACAATGACTTTGACTTCTCCACTTGTAATCTGTTCTTTCACCATTTGTAGTGCCCACGCAAAATTATCAGCACGCTCAAACTGTAGGTATGCAAATCCCACACAAAATGTCATTTCAGTAGATGTAACACCAATAATCTCAAGTAATGGCATTCGATACCTACATGTCTTATATGTGCTATCAATAACCAATATTATGTGAAAATTATTCACAAGAGTGATAGCGTCTGGATGGGCCCAAAAATGTCCCTCAACTCATCTGAACCATCTACCTTCCTATATCGATAGATGTATTTGTCGCGTTCCATCAATGTCAAAAGATGTTGCATTTCTGTTCTATTACCTCTAAGTGATGATCGATATGCTTGACGTGCATTGTAAACTTGTTTTATTGTCGTCAAACTTTCAACATTATGATCCTTTAGTGTCATCAATATGTTTCTTGGTTTTACCATGTTTTTCGTCATATCACCAAGCAAATTTTTCTCTTCACTAGACAATCGGCCTAAGAAAGAATGACCAGTTAGTTTTTTGGCCAATTCGTGGTTATGGATACCACATTTTACATGCAAATACCATCCCTCACCAACACTTGATGGTGTTCCTCTCAATCTAAATGGGCATTCACATTTTCTAGTCCAAGTACTCCTCATCGGTTTAGGATTTTTCCAAGGTCTATATTTACCGCTTCTTTCACAACCAATAATTAATTTTGTCTTTGTTCTTGGTCGTGCAGTCGCAGCAGTTTCAGATCTAAAAATGACAACGACCACTCCATTTTCTCTTCCAACATTTCTAGCCCATTTTAATAAATCCTCCCTCGTGTCAAACATCATGTCGGTGGTAAACACATCAGTCAAATCATTCATAACCGGTTCAGCTCCTTCATTCATCGCGTCTTCAACTACGGGTTCCACACCATCATTCATTGCATCAAAATCACCATACATTTTATCAAAATCACCTTCCAAACCAGCTTGAATTTCCTCTAAATGTTCCAAACCCTCATACATTTCGTCACTATGGTATCCCCCTTGATCCATTTACCTGTATCCAAAAAATAACATATAAAAATTTCAGTAAAATGCAGTAATTCTACTTGATTTCAGTTCAGGTAAACTTCCGTAAACTGAGTTCACGTACTTACGTGAACTCACGTACTCATAAAATTTTCAAAATCATGTACTGTACGTGAATTAAATTCACGTATCTTGACGTCAACTCACTTCACGTAGGTTCCCGTGAACTTGGTTCACGTACATGTTAAATTTGTAAGTAAATCAATCTTCACGTGAACTCAGTTCACGGAAGTGTTAAATGCATCGTACGTGAACACACTTCACGTACGTTAACGTGAATTGAGTTCACGTACCATGGGTTCAGATGAGTCCATGTACACATACTTTGAAGTCGTAAACTCCATTGTTTACGCAACCTCAGTTAACGTATGTTTATGCGAACTGAGTTTACGTAATTTCTTCAAATTCGAAGTATTTAATACGTACGTTAACTCAGTTCACGTACGATCGCAAAACGTACGTTAACTGATTTCACGTAAAATTCCCAGATTTCAGAAAAATTAAACCCAAATACAGAGCAACAACATTACCTTCTTTGCACACTTTAACCACAATGAGAATATCAGATTAACGGGTTTTAAGCTATGAGTGAATGTTGTGAGTTTTGAATGATAATGAGTTTTGGTGGGTGAGCTATGGATGATTTTTAGGTTTTTTGAGGTTTATGTTTACACTACACTTGAAGAACGGGAAGAAGAGGAAGAAGGAAAAATGAGAAGAAGAGGAAGAAGGAACAGCGGGAAGAAGACGAAGAAGGAAAAAAATATGTTTAAAACACATAAGGGTATTTTCGGAATATGGATTTAAAAAAAAATTGGTGGGCGTGGGTAGCAATAAGGGGGGTGTGGGTAGCAAAAGTGAAGAGAGAAAGGGGAAAATTAGGGTTCTAGATCTTTTTTCTTCAGAAAATCAGAAATAACTGTTACAAAAATTAAATGAAAAAAAAAACAATTAAAAATTGAGGCATAATTATAACTTTATTTTACCTATCTAAATTATGCAATGACCGATATAACTCCTGATTCAGGATCAGGTGAGATAATTGAGGCATTTCAAAATTTTCTAATTTGTGATATAAAACTAATGCTTTATCTAAATTTTTATCATTTATTGATATACTATAATTGGGTTCATATTCAAAAATTATCTTTCCAAAATATAAATTTCCCATTACTGCTCCCAATAGAGCATCTTGCACATTATGTTTTATCCTTTCATCAATTAAATACATTGATATGGGTGAATCAAGCTTCTCTTGAAAATAGCCTTTTATCATCACTTGTACCTTAATTAAATCTATTACTTTCATTTTATTTTTCTTATTTTTATCCATGGTTTTTAATATAGAATTTATTAAATTTTTAGTTATTGGAGGTACTCTTCCTTTTTTCTTAGCAACTCCTATTTCTATACTTTCTTCATGGATCTTTTGTATTCTTACTGTTTGTCCTATATATTTTCCAAATTTTTCTCCTAATGTTCTTGTTGGTTCTATGTCTATGTCTAATGTCTTAATCTCTTCTAATTTTTCATATTCTCGAATTTCAGAGAATTCTATCGATTGATCAATATATTCCTCTTTTATATTATTCATTATCACTGGAATCTTCAGAGTTTATGCTTACACTATATATGCTATTATCTGATTCTATTTCAGATTCTATTGGTTCAAATCCATAATTACTTATTTTCTCCAAAAATTTTATATTTTGTTTATTTCTTCTTGGACATTGATTTGCATAATGACCTTCTTGTTTACAAATAAAACAAGTACATTTTCTTGATTTTTCTAGAGAATTATTAGATTTACTACTTTCTCTGTTCCTAACATATCCTGATTTGAATGTATTAAACTTCTTTTTTCTAAAATATCTATTTTTATTTAGATTATTTGAATAATTTCGTGTTTTTCTAAACTTCCAATTCTTCTTTTTCTTAATAGATTTACTGCATCCATATTGTCCTATTTCACTATTTTTTGAACAACATAACTGTCGTTTCTGATATTTATAGATTTTATTTTGATTACTAGCTTCTATGCAATAATCATTTACCTTTTGTTTAGCAAACCATATTCTAGCTCCTAACGTTGGGGTTTGATCTTCTTTATTTAATTCTGTTAATTTTACTGTGAAATCTTTTATTATCCTTGATCTAAATGGTTCAGGTAATTTCTCATAATACATTCTTCCATAAAATTTAGATTCTTGAGATAATTCTTCAAATCTTGCTTTATAAAACCATTCTGTATATTCGCACGTATATTGATCAAAATAACACATATTACATATACTAATATTCATCATTCCTTTAATTGCATTTTCTCTATCTATTTCCCATAGATTTTTAACATCTGAATAATATCCTAAAAATTCTCCCCTTATAAGTTTTTCTATATTACTAAGAAATTTTATAATAGTTTCTGATTCATTTTTTAATATGTTATATCTTTCCCCTAAACTTTCAATGAATCTTTCTACACTTCCTCTCATTGTTCTTCGCAAAAATTCAATTCCTTGTTCTTTAGTCATACCCTCTTTATTTATTACTGCTCCATTTTCTTTTATCCACATAGATATCATTTTTTCTCTATCTGCAACACAATCTAAATCTAAGTAAATTCCTGTTGGGTTTAGGGCTTGTGGTTCTTTATCATAGGGTATATACTTCATTGGGATGTAATCGTTGATCTGTTTTTTAATATAATATTGCCTTCTATCAGTGTTTTTCCTTATTGGATCTATGTTTTCCTCTTCATATCTTTTCCAATTATTATTATTATTATTACTAGCAGAACTTGAAGTTTCTCCCTGTCCCGGGTTTACTACCGTTGGTTGTGAGACATTTGTTTTTATATCCTCAATTTTTTTCTTATTCTCATCTTCTATGCTTAGAGATTTCAGTTTTTCTAATATTTCATCTTCATACTCACTATCGTTATCATTTTCAAGATATTGATTTATATTTACTTTCATATTTTCTTCAGTGCTTGAGGTCGTTTCTCCAATTTCAATATTAATTTCTTCTATTTCTTTACCATATAATCCTAAAATAGTAGGAGACATATGCTCTTTGTTTTTTAATATAGTATCAATTATTGACTTTTGCTTTTCTTTATTTGGAGTAGGTGGTCTTCCTATTATATTTTGAATAAATTTTTTATCGTTTTCGTCTTCTAATAAAATATTAGTTATCTCTAGTTTTTTCTTGATTATTTCTAATTGTTCATTTAAATATTCCAATTTTTCTGGGTTAAGTAATTTTAAGAAATTTTGCTTACTCTTATCTTGTTCTAAAAATGTTATTTCTTCTTTTAGTATCTTTATTCTTTCCATTTTATATTCTTTGTATCTTTGTATAGATCTGTTGTAATATTTCTACCTGTATTTTTTCTTCTTCTTCCTCAATAAGAGTTAAGATAGGTAAAATAAAGTTATAATTATTATTAGAATTACCTGTTGTATTTATATCTAATACGTTTTCTTGCATTGTTCTAGGCTCTGATACCATTTCTTGAGGCGTGTCTTTATGAAAATATTGAGACGGATATTGTGGATATTCTTGTAGTAATTCTAAGGGTATTTCACATATACATTGACATAAACAACTTGATTTTAAACAAAAATGAGTAGAACAATATCTAACTCCTGTACAATTCTTATGTTTTTCTTTGTAATTTAATATTTTATCTATAATTTCTATTAGATTTATCTTTTGTTCTTGTATTAAAGACTTATTATCAAGAAGATAAGTAATTATTGCTATTTCAATTTCTTCAATATGACGTTGTATATTATCTTGGTAGTTATCTTTTAGGCTTACATTATTATCTTTTAAGTCATTCATTTCATAATTGTCATTCATTTCATAGTTTAAATCAATTTAGTTAATATATTCTTCAAATTCCGACTGGGTTAAGGAGCTCATAATTTTTAGAAAATTTTCTTACTCCCTCAGTAGTTTTAAATGTTTCGTGTACAGAGGTATTTTACTTTAAATAGCAATAATTAGTAAACTAGGAAGATTTATGGGCCTTACCACGCTTCTTTAGTGATTAATTGAGCTTGCCGTCCTTTTGAACCACTTTAAAAATGCCTATCCGGCTACAAATGGTGAATACAGACCTTGGGCTCCGATCACTTTAAAAACCTGGATTATCCCTTCCTCCGAGTTGTTTACTAACTTCCTACTTAAACTAACAATACATGAAGAAGCATTTAAACTAACAAGGTTTCAGAAAATAAAGATTTTATTTATTGCATATTGAACATTCACACATACAAGGTTTTATTTTTCACAACTCTTGCCTCTTCCTCTGTCCTAATGAGGTTTATATAGGCATTACATCGAGAACAAATACTAACTCTAGTTACATTCTTTAAGTTACATTACTTTTAACCTTGGGTTACTTTACTTTTACTTTAAATCTTGAATTACTTTTCGTACAGAAATATCATATCTTGTCTCATCTTGTCAGCCATGCTTCTTTTCCTTGGACTTGACTGTGTTTGTTTTTTACAATAATAGCATGTATGGGTTCCACTGTTATTAATTATTTTGCAAAACTCTTGATGAGTGCTGAGTTGTCCTTGAAAATTATTCTTTTCTATTTTCTGGAGATACATATGGAGTGTTCTAAGAGTTCCTCGTTGTTGATTTTTATCTTTTTTACATATTACTATAGCTTTTTCGGTCATTGCATAACTCCAGAAAGTAAAGCATGTACTGCTTTTAGTACTCCTCAAGGTAGATATGAATGGAACGTTTTACCTATGGGATTAAAAACAAGTCCAGGAATATTTCAAGAAAGACTTGATAAAATTTATAAAGATTGCTATAATTTTATAATTATATATATAGATGATATATTAATTTTTAGTCAAACGATTCAAGATCATAATAAACATTTGTTTATTTTTACCAGTAGAGCTTATGAAAATGGTCTAGTATTAAGTAAGAAGAAAGCAGAATTAGCAAAAGAAAAAATTAGTTATTTAGGATTAATAATAGATAAAGGAGTTATAGAGTTGCAGCCTCATATATCGGAGAAAATTTTAGAATTCCCAGACCAACTAGAAAATCTTAAGCAGGTTCAATCATTTTTAGGACATATAAATTATGCCTCACAATTTATTAAAAATTGTGCTAAGCTTAAAAGTAGATTGCAAGCAAAGGTTAAAAAAGATAAGAAATTTGAATGGAACGAAGAAGATACGAAGTGGGTCCAAGATATTAAAAAGAAGGTAGAAAATTTAGAAATTTCACTGTGGGTGAAATTTGATTATAATTATAGAGCATTTAATCTTAGTAATTTGAATTCTAATTTTAAATATGTTTTATCTGCAGGTTGATGGTTGAAGTGAATCACATTTTTAGAAGAATTTAATATTTTATTTGTGATTTTAAATTGATATAGCTTGAAGCTTAAATCTTGTGTTGTTGATGTATGGAGTCATGTTTCATCATATTGTTTTGCAAAGCTCATTAGCAATGTAAACATGGGACAAAATAAAATTTTGGAACATAAATAACCATTTTTAAAGTGAGACTAAATTAGACTAAGTTAAAAGGATACTATTTTGTATAGTTTTGCATCGCAACAAGTGCTCAAGGAAAAATGGAACAAAAATAGTCTCAAACTGAAGAAATTAATTAACAATTTATTTGGTTAAAATCAACAATTTAAAACATAAAAATGTTTATTAATGTTTAATAGATTAGTAGTGTTAAAGATCCATTAAAAAGTTGTTTAAAGTATCTGTAACCAATTGTACAAAAAAAAACTGTTTGAACTTGAAAAATTTCAAATGGCCCAATAATGGTCCAACCCGAATCTACCCACCCAGCAAACCCGACAAACCCGAGATCCGCACAAACCGTATATCTAAATGGTCGAAAATGGGCCTCAGAACACCACCCCTTTTTGGGCCGGATTTGGAATTTGGGCCCGAAACCGCCCGTACCCGCCCGTTGTCCAGCCCTTAAAATATATAATATCCATTGACAATTACACACGAACAAATTACTCAAGCTTTTCGTTCAGCTAACTCAACTCATTATCTCTCTATTCTCTTTCTATTGTATGGCAGCCAATTCAAGTAGCCGACTGATCACTGGCTTTGGGAAGCGGCTCATCAACTAGATCTGGAACGAAAACTCCACTTTTTCTTCCTCTTCTCTTCTCCCACTCGCATCGTCGAGGTATATCATCGTTTTTCCCTAATTCATAATCTTCGTTTCGTTTTCTTCTTCAATTTTAACACTAGTGCTTTTTTTATATGCGATTTGTGTGAATAAACTTGTGGATTTCTAATTAAGGATCATTAATTCAACTCTACTTAATTAACTACTTTTCCTAATTAATCAAGGTGTCATTTCAATTTATGAATAATAATTAATGAACAAATTTATGTGATCCGTACGGGTTTAATTTGGATACTGTGGAGTTTGTGATTTGATGTAGTCAAAGATTTTTCATACTTCGTAGTTCGTCCGTACGGTCAAGATTTTGGGAGATCGTGATGCGAATTTTTTGCTAATGTTCCGATTCGTGTTAATTTCTAAGGGGAAAGTTTTTTAAACTGTGTGAAATTGAACCGTGGATGAAAGATATTTAGAAATATCCTTTAATTAATTGAGTACTTATTCTCTCTTTGCTGCAAAAATTGGTTGAATTGAACTGTGAAAACTAGATTCCATTAATTTGTATTGTAGTCTTTGAGAATATAGTTTAATCTGTCTTCTTTCTCCATATATTATTTAGTGTGGACAAATTTAGTCTTAAGTTTTTGAAGAAGAAAAAACACAAAAAGTAATTACCCTAGAGAGGTTTCAGAGACACCAGCTGATTCAGCTATGAGAAGACCTCCGTGAGAAGTCCTTTGAGAGTAATATAGAGCAATGTGAGGTTGAATAACACAAGCCCAATGACTTCCTTTTAAAGAGGTCCATCATCATTCACTAAAACCAAAATTAAAAAAAAAAAAATTAACAATGAATTCAAACCTTTTAAACAACAAAACACAACAGCTCCATAAAGTACGCATCCACAGTCTCGTGTTTTTTTTTCACAGTAGGAAGCACGAGTTTTTTTTTTTCACAGTCTCGTGTTTGGGGTTATTCACATAATAAACACTAATCGTTATCAATTATTACATAATTGAGTGCTTAGAAACTTGTTGTTAAATCCTGTTGTGGTTTATGTTCGTATGTTAGTGTTAATTTGTTTGTTTAGGGTTTATAATTTAGGGTTTAGGTTTTAGGTATAATGTGCATTACTAGTTTTTTAACCTCTCTTTTTTAATTTTGAAACTGTATATTGGTAATTGATGTTAAGGTTTTAGATTAGATGGATTGTAGCTGTGCAAAAGGTCGCTTATTAGTTATTACACTTTAAGTGCAATACTTTTTTTTTCTGTTTAATTATCACTTCAGTTCTCAAAATTAAGCAACATGACATGCAGCTTTCTTATCACACCAATGTCGAAGAAGAGTTCCAAAGTGACTCCAAAGAAGTTGCAAGAGAATACCATTGGGGAAGAGCAAAAGCCTTCTTCTGTACCGAAAAAAGCTGTTAGTGAAATTGATGAAATGTTCGCAGGAAAAAAGAGAAAGAAATCTGATGCCAGAAAAACTGGAAAAGCCGGTGAAGTAACTAAGAGTGCTGATAAAACAAAGAAGATTAAGAATGAAAAAAAAAAAACCAAAAGGGTAGATGATGGTGAGTTTGTAGATCGGCCTTCTCGACCAAGAAAGAAAACAGAGGATGGGCTTTCCATCTATTCGGAAGAGGAGTTAGGTCTTAGTAAAGGGGATGCTGGAAATACTCCACTTTGTCCATTTGATTGCTCTTGTTGCTTTTAATGGAAGCTGTGTAATGATTTGTGCACTGATTTCCTTGCTTCAACAAACGAAGGTGTTATGGTTGTATTACATAATTAATTAAAATGACAATTAATTTACAATTGTCTTCGAGAGAGAGAAGGTGAACTCAGTACTTTAAAATTAGAAGGCTAAACTCTTTGTTAATGAATTTTTTATAATTCTTTTATTAAGTATAGTTTTACAATTTTAAGGTATTCTCTCAAAAAGAATTTGTAAGCAAAAAACAAAAATAGTTCATAGAATGTGAAATATAAGCAAAATACCCTTATTTTATTTTTGATAAACCAATTTATTAATATCTTAAAAGATGATGAAAATAATTTTAAATGGAACTATGTGATTAATTATAACTTTTTTTACAAATTAATATATCATATTTAATTTGTATGATTTTATCAACTTTTCTTTTTAAATTATTTTGGAGGGAGAAACTCACTTTTACTTTAGTTTGAATACAAATTTCTTATACACAAATGCATCCAATAAGTCTTGATTGAATTTATATGTACACTTGGACTTGTGCATATGGTAAATTTAAGTGGAAATACAACATAATTCACATGCAATCAAATACTAGTAATCTTCACATGTAGATCTGCAAATTGCTAATAATTTGAAATTTATTTTGTAATACATGTTCAATCTCATACATTAAGCTTGATTTTGCACATATACAATAAAGGAGTTTATGATATACAAGCTCCACACAAGATTGAAAAAACTTTGGAGTAAAAAAATTGGATAAACACTATATATGTATATATAATAGTTATTAATTAATAAAATATCACTGAAGACCAAAAACAAGCAAAGCTCCAACAGCACCTAAACCAGCGACAAGTCCAATAATAACACCAATAGGAGGTAAGCCGCCACCACCAATAGCTCTTCCAGTGTTAACATCATATGGAGCAAACCTCTTCTTTGGTGCTTGACATTGAGGACAACTATATGTCTCCGCCTGCAAAAATATAAATCATCGATCAAAAAGATATTCCGCCCTGTTTGTATAAAAAGATTAGTTAAATACTCATTGCATAAATGTTTATGTATAAGTTAATAAGTTTAATTGTTATACACTGTCAATGTAAAAAGTTTTACAGTATCAGTAAATCACAATCATTCATAGTTGTGACTTTTGAAGTAGTTATGACAAAAATTAGAAGTTTATAATGATCTGATGATTGTGATTGAGTGACAGTGTAAAAAAATATTTACATTGTCGATGTATATAAATTAAATCTTAAAAATAGTTTATGAACATGTCATAAGTTAGTTCCTTATATACCAAAAAGATATTTGGCCCTATTTGGATAAAAAGTTTAATCAAGTGCTTATAGCATAAACACTTACTATATAAGTGTTGATGTATAAACTATTTTTATAACAAAAGATAAAACAAAGTCAAATTGTTTTCATCTAAAGGCTTATGGAAATAATGATATCCTATATGTTATCGTGTACGCATCAAACACATGATAGGATAATGTTTATCATGTCACTATTACATCTTATCCTTATCTAATTTTATATTTTATTTTGTCTATATACTATCAATGCGCATCAAACAGACCATAAGTTCTCTCAAGTCCTTATATTAATATATAAAATCAAATATGTCAATTTAAATAGACTCAGAGCCTCATTGCACTTGATTTGAAATTCAATCATAGATATATTTTGAAGTAAACTTTTTATATATATGTTGGGACTTACCTGGTCATCAAAAGATTTAGGTAAGAAGTATATGTATCCACAGTCAAGACAAATGTGAGTAGCTCTAGCCTGCATGGTGGTGGTGCACACTTGATTATTAACCATTGAAATGTAAATAAATACTACTAGTAAGGAATGAAAAAAAATAAAAAATCTTGCCTTTTGAGTCTCGGTCAATTTTCGACCAAAGCGAGGAGGAGCAGGACGCTTTGGGAGCCTTTTAACATCTACATCAGCACCTCTTCATAACAAAAACATGAAAATATTCAAGGTGTTAATGTCATTGCAGTTGTTAACTAACAGATAAACATATTGTGTCACAATATATTTTTTATGCACAATTTTATTTTAATTAGTACTTGTACTAGATACTTTGCAGACCATTGACAACTTGGAAAGTACCAATTATTGAACATCATTTATTCTATCCCATTTCATCACCATCGCCATATTATCCATAAATGTATCAAAATTACAAACATATCTCCAAATATCTCTTTGTTACTAATTTTATGGACCAAATTGAGTAACAAAATACACATTCAAGAACTAAACTATTTCAACATATTTGTTAATAATAATAACTTATGTCAGCATCAAATCTACTAGAGAATTGATGCAATTAAGAAAATGGAACAAGCAAGAAAATACCTGTTAACAACAAAGTAGACAGAGTCAGGCTTAGCTTGGATTGCAGTTTTAGTAAATCCAAGCTTATCTGCTGGCCATAATTCATCTCCAAAGAAACTACTAGTATAAAGGACTTGGTCCCCTGACTTTAACCCTGCTCTTGCTGCATTCCCCCCACCTTCAACAGCCTAAACAAAACAAAAATAATCTTCATTCAGAAATTGAAAGCATTCCCCTCAAACTTGTTACAAAAACAATCCTAATTCAAAAGAAAACAAATACAAAAAACACAAACAAAGAACACACAACACTTGATCACAAAGTTCGGCTAACTGTGCCTACAACTCGTGTTTAAATACTATGATACAATTTACAAAATTATCTCTGAACCAAGCTCTCTGCCTATTTATCACTTATCGGTAAACTATAAATTGTATTGAACAAAGCTGTGGCCAATTTTGCCAGAGCGGCTACAATAAACTTAGAGATACACATTACAACTCGGGTTTAAATACTATGGTCCAATTTACAATATTACCACTGAACCGAGTGACTTGTGTACTTATCAATGAACTATGAGCCATACTAAACAAAACTAGACCAATAAAAGCATTGAATTAATGGGAAAGTGAGCAAGATACTGACTGTTATGACAACACCACCACCATTCTTTTGGCCTAAAGTGAGGCCAAGTGGCTTGTCAACTTCAACTTCAATTGTCTTTGAAGCTCCAGCAGTTCTTGCATTGATCTCAAATCTCCTTCTAGAAATGGAGTAAGTACCATTTTTGTTGTCACCTAAGAAGGATACTGAAACACCCCTTTTGGCCTCATGAAGTGAGAGTCCTAGCAAAGATGTTTTCTGCAGTTACAATTGCAAGAACAATTATAAAAAGCATCAAAGACATGATTTTTAATTATAAATGGTAATCTATATAGCACTCACACACCTCTGATCGAAAATATTCTGAAGTCTTACAACACGACACTTTAATTTCATTCAATTAATTCATTTTCTCAAATTATTAATTGTGTCAATGTTGTGTCTGATGTCTTTGTTAATATCCGTGTTCCGTAGGTAAACATGCAAAGAAATGAAAAGTACCTGGCATGGAAGAGAAGTGAGTGTCTTGGAAGGTGTGAGATGAGAGTTTTGACTACTCCTGGTGGTTGTGAAGGTGGCAGAGAATGAAGAAGAGGTACCTGCAACCATAGTTGACATGGTTTCTGTAAGACTTGTGTGGATAGAAAGAAATTCAATTCACCACCAAACAAACAAATGATCCTTGTGAACAAAAATGAAGTGTTTTGTTTTTTTTTTGTTTTGGTGTTTATGTGATGTGTGGTAGCCGCAAGCTGATTTTAGTTGGTGTTGGAAGAGAAAATAGTTTTTTTACTTTCAAAAGAAAGATAATATTTGTTTGGTGGTGGATATGAAGACACCAAGGTACCTGAATTAAATTTTATTTATATAATTCTTATATAATTCAGATAGAAGTAAGTTTTCTCAGTTTGTAGTTTTTAGAGATTAAAATATTAGTATAATTTTTAAGGGAATATATTAGTTCTTGTAGTTTGTCTCAAGATAATAAGTTTTTTATTTCTTTGAGTTTAATAGTTATGCGTGTCAATGTAAAAGTAAACTAATTTTACATTTATATTTTGTGATAGTTATTTATTTTTCTACATCATACTATAAAATAGAGTCAAATGGGATAATGTGATGGGATGCATAAATTTTATTGAAGGTTGATGTTTTTAGATAAATTTATTCTTATTATATGTTATTTTTAAAGTATAATACAACATTAATTATTATTTTGTCAATAATATATTTAACTATATATTGCAAAGAAAAATAAGTGAAATGAGATAATAAATAATTAAAAATATTATAAAAAAAGTAAACATTCAAATTTATCGTTCTCTTTTGTCATTTATTTCAACTCAATTCCTTACTTTAATGTAATTTTTAAATCATCCATAATATTAATCATTTTGGTCCCTCCATCAATTTTACTGGTGGTTTGACTAAAAACATTAAACAAAATACATATAAAAAAAGTTCACGGTTTAATATTTGATAATAATATTTTCTTCTGTTGACATATATTATATTAATATTTGTCTATAAAAACAATAATAAAATAACATATTATCTCTCACGATATATATATATATAGACCATTATTATACTTTTTAATTTAAATCTAAAGTAAATACTCAATTTATCTAACATGTGATCTAATATTGGGGGGCATTATGGTACTCATCAGTATTCACAAAAATTGATAATTTAGTATTCATTAAACACTATCAACCCTCTGTTTACTCATTAAATACAACATTTTGACTGTTGTTCTTCCTCACATTCTCAAACCATACCTTTTGTGAGAACCGATGATTCATCAAAGAGCCATACTTAACTAAGAATATCGACCATGCAAGCATAGTGATAAATTCATAGTTCAACCATACATACATTAAAAGAGTGACCGAGCTTGACTAAAAAATTTGGGGTGATCGACAAAAAAAAATGTATTAATTAAATATGTAAATAATATTATATATCAAAAAATTAAGTTGCAATAAACACAAAGTGAATTATTAAATAATTTAACTACATGACTAAAGAATACCTTAAAGTAATGCTATACGCTCTTTAATTAACTTGAAATCATCAATAATAGACTCAGAACTAATAGTTGCAGCAATTTCTCTTTCAATATAAACCATCATGCTATCTTCTAAAAAGTCAGCTTCATCTTGTTTATTAATCTAGACTTAATAATTTTCATTGTTGAAAAAGATCTTCCAGTTGTAGCAGTAGAAACCGGAAAAGTCGTGATTAGACGAAGTAGTCTATCAATCAAGTATAAATTTTGCGCCTTTTCAGTTGCAACCAAACATAAACACAATTCTTGGATAGTTGATAAATTCTTCAAATTTAAATCTTTGCGAGCATCAATCAAGAAATGTTGGAGTTGAAATTTCAAAATAATCTTTTCTTGCATATTGAAATCCACGGGATAATATTTTTCAACTAGAGTGCAAATTTTTTCAATGTTAAAAGCTTTATAATTATCTTTATGAGTCAAAGCACAACTTACAGTTAACAAATCAATTGGTTGCTTCCTCTCTCTTTCTTCCTCTCTCTCTCTCTCTCTGACTCGCAACAGGATGCAATCTATAAAAAAATTTATTAAAAGAAATATATATTAAATTTTTTATTTATTTCAAAAATTATAATAAAAGGATGCAATCTTTCAAACGATTACATTTAGAAAAAATATATATTAAAAGTTAATTTTAAACAATTTTTTCAGCATAAAACAAAAAATATTTGAAACAATTTCGATCGTTCCTCTGCAATCCCTGCTTCATTCCCTTCCACTCTCTCACCATCGCCCATCTCCCATCTCCCATCTCCCTTCATCCTCTTTCTCTTCGAACCCTAATCCCTAAATCCCTCCCCCTCGCAGCATCGTTCATCACTTCGACAGCAAAAGTTCATCATTAACATCCTTTCAGGTTAGTTTCCTCTCTGTTGGATTTTTGTGCGATTCGAACTTCATCTCTGCTCTCAGTTATGGGATTCTGCATTCTTCATCTGAACCCACCTTGCATTAAAGCACACACGACTCCTTTGCACGACCAATTTGAACCCACCTTGTAATAATCGAATTGCAAGTTATAATATTTCTTTTATTCATTTTTCTAAACAAATTCAATGCCATGTCAAGTGCGCCACTTTTTAAATACCCAACAAGTATAAAGTTCCAAGTGACAACATATGTAAAAGACATTTCATCAAACAACTTCCTTGCATTATTCAACAGCCCACGGTTCATAAATAGACTGATTCAAGTGAGGGGTGTAACATCTTGACCATTTTTTTAATTGTAATCCGTTAACTGATAAAATTAATTAAGTTTTTTCTTCATACTATATTATCTTTATTTTTATTTTTTTAAGAAAAATTGTTCAAATGATATCCGCATTGAAATTGAATAGACGTTAAAGATAAAATATACAAAAAATGCATAATATGTTTGATATCCAATTATAATCAAAAACATTATTAAGATGGTTCGGACATATTTGTTGAATCTATATAACTTTTATGTATTATGTTATTAATTTTAATCAAAAGTATAATATTATTAATGAAAAATTAATACGTTTAATTATATATTTTTATTTTTCATTAAATAGTATAAAAAATAGAAGAACTGGATGTCACATCCAAAGAACGTGACTGTATACAAAAAATACAGTAAATAGTCGTATATTGGAAAATGCATCTTACAATTAAAATTTACAAAAATAAAAATAATATGTTCCTATGGTCGAATCCTAAGAATTGAATTTCATATTTAATTAACTTGAAAAAACAATCCGAGGATCAATGCTATTAGCTCCCATATTAGCTAGAACATGCAAACAAGAGTTGTATTCTCAATGAATGTGGTGAATAATTATATTTGAGACTCTTGCCAAAAACGATCGAATAACTAGGAACATATTTGCATAAAAAAAAACACCAACATATGTGTTATCAACAACATCACTAGCCACCAGTTGTACCACATAGGGAATCTAAGACAATTAACTTTTGAGACAATTAATAGAGTTCAATATTTGATATTAAAATCAATTAAAACTTCAAACTTCCAAAAGGTTATAAAATAACTAAAACACACAATGTCATTTATTTGTAAAAATTACCTAACTGGTAGTAGTATTTAATTTTCGTAAAAGATATTGACATTAAACATGATGTTGGACATTGTATTAAAATATGGTTATTATTTTTATATTCATTTTTTATTTCTCTTCGAATAAGACTATCACTTGTTTTTAATGTATTTTTTTGTGTTTGCATATGGTGTTAGAATTTTAATGTCATTTTAGTTTTGAGTTTCACAAAAAAATATTGATATCCAATTAACTATTCGTGGTCATATCCAACTAAAAAAAAAAATCCAACAAATAAATTTTACATATGATCAATATCGATATTAAGTTAAATATCAGATTCTATGATTGAATTTGAGAATTTATAGCTGTTATAAACAAAAATAAAAAATTATATATAAAAAGTGAGGAGGGACAAATTATAATCATAAAAAAATTATTGAGTAGAAAATAACCAAAAAAAAAAAAAAAGTTGTTCTTGAAACAATTTGTTGTATCCAACTTCTTACTTTTTAGCACATCATTATTTACACATGCAAATGTAAATACAAATACAAATACAACCCCTTCATATTGTTGTATTGTATTGTTGAACATAATAATCAACCAAAGCAAGAAATGGAAATGACAAATGCTTTCACGGTTGATCCTATTCCTCTTCTTACTCCTTACAAGATGGGCAAATTTAATCTATCCCACAGGTAATTTATCTTTATCTTCTCCCTCCATTTTACTTTCTATTCCATTCAATTTCAATGATGGTTCTTCCTCACCATTTTGATTTCAGAGTTGTTTTGGCACCATTGACTAGACAAAGATTCTACAACAATGTTCTTCAACCTCACATTGCTCTATATTACTCTCAAAGGACTTCTCACGGAGGTCTTCTCATAGCTGAATCAGCTGGTGTCTCTGAAACCTCTCTAGGGTAATATTCATACATTAATTACTTTTTGTGTATTTTCTTCTTGAAAAAACTTAAGACTAAATTTGTCCACACTAAATATGGAGAAAGAAGACATATTAAACTATATTCTTAAATACTACAAATGTAGCTCCTTCACTCATTGCAAGTGTAACTGTAGATAAATAAATAATGATTTTTTTTTTAATGCTAGATTTAAAGTTAGTGTCTATGAAATTTAGAGGACAATGACTCAATGAAATGTAAATTATATTGTTTAGATGATAATTTTGGATAATTTTTAAAGAGCTTTTATGAAGTATTGATTTTTTAGTCTATTTTATGATGAAGTATTTTATCAAACTTTATTTTGGAAATTTTTAAACTCCACATTTTTAAAAAAGCTAATGAGGTGTATAGGCATCACAAAAGAGAAAAACATTCCAATTTTTTTCTTATAATTATTCTAAATTATGCAAGTTGGTTATGTAATGTTTTAAAAATTGATATTTTAAGTAAATAATTGAGTTTGAGTGGTTACTGAACTTTAGTTAAAAACGAATGGTTAGTTTGAATATTGACTAAAATAAATCATGACTAAACTTTATAAATCATGACTAAACTTTATTTATCTATGTGTCGAACCTTAAATTACTATAGCTTTATTCTCCTGAAAATTAGATGATTAAACCAAAAAAATTTGACACATTGATTCCTATTTTATTTTTTCGAAAGCTGAAATTAGTCTTTCTATTTTTAAAAAATTTAAAACGATCCATGTAATATTCAAAACTTTAAAAAAAAAACTACAATATTTTTAAAAATGACTGACCGTCTCTATTTTTTCAAATTTACAAACTAGTCCCACAACATTTTCAAGATTACAATTTGACATAAATTTTTAAAAATTTATAAAAGTAACATAATAAAATTTTAGAATAAAGAATTATATTTTTTGATCGAGTTGACATATTTTTCTCCATGTTAGTTTTTTTTATAAAAAAAATATATAATATGAGTGAAGGTATGAAAACACAGCGGGAATTTGGACAAAAGAGCAAATCGAAACATGGAAACCAATTGTGGATGCTGTTCATGCGAAACACGGTATATTCTTTTGTCAGATTTGGCATGCTGGAAGGGTTTCAAATTCAGGTATATTTATTTAATTTGTATGAAATGAATAATATATATATATATATATATATATCATATCATATAATGAGAGATTATTTTGAACAGTTTATCAACCAAATGGGCATGCACCAATATCTTCTACTAACAGACGACTCACACCACAAATTCGAAGTAACGGCATTGATATAGCTCAATTCGCATCGCCCAGACGCCTACGTACTCATGAAATTCCTCTTATTATCAATGATTTCAGACTTGCTGCTAGGAATGCCATTCATGCTGGTTTTGATGGGGTTGAGATACATGGGGCTCATGGCTACCTAATTGAGCAATTTATTAAAGATAAAGTGAATGACCGAACTGATAAATACGGTGGAACACTTGAGAATCGATGTCGATTCGCTTTGGAAATTGTTGAAGCTGTTGTCAATGAGATAGGAGCAGAAAGAGTTGGAATCAGACTATCACCTTTTGCAGAATATGGAGAATGTGGAGACTCAAATCCTGAAGAATTGGGGCTTTATATGGTTAATGCTCTCAATAAATATGGTATTTTGTACTGTCATATGGTGGAACCAAGAATGAAAACTATTAGTGAAAAAGTTGAATGCCTTCAAAGTTTGGTTCCAATGAGAAAGGCATTCAATGGTACTTTTATAGTTGCAGGAGGTTATGACAGAAAAGATGGGATCAATGCCATAGCTCAAAACAGGGCTGATCTTGTTGCTTATGGTCGTTTGTTCATAGCTAATCCAGATTTACCGAAGCGATTCGCGCTCGATGCTCCTCTCAATATGTATAATCGGGAGACATTTTACACTTCTGATCCGGTTATTGGTTATACAGACTACCCATTTCTTGAATGAACAAAACAATGTTGTTTTCTTGAAGGGTACATTTTTCTTATTAAATAAGCTTTCTTTTTGCGTTTCAGTTGATGTAAGATTATGATGCTTATATTTTTATTTGTATATTCTTCTCATACTTGTCTGCTAAATGGTGAAGCCATAATGGTGAGTTAAACTATTTGTTGTATGTGATAATTTTAATGTTTGTTGCAAAATGCTAACTTCCTACTTTTTCTATATCATATCCAAAGTATCAAACACATAACACACAAGGTTTTTTTTTGTTTGACAAGATCATGTAAGGGGATTTTTTTTACTGTAAGGTTATAAAACATTTTTAATAACCTTGAAGAAAATGTGACTTTTCTTCCTCCTCCTTTTCCATGCTTGATTTTTTTAGGACTGTTTGATCACTGAGTTCGGTTTGTTTATTTAGACATTTCAAAGAAAATATAAATTAAATTTGGCCTATTTGGTCTTCACCATTAGGCCAGTTCCAATTGAGCAAGCAAACAAGCTTGTTGGAGGTTGTTGTTTTGTAAATTTTAAACAATGATTATTCACGTGTAATAAGTAAAATTTATATATTTTTTCTTGGGTACAAGTAAAATATAGACACTAAAATGATTAAAAAAGCCACTTTTAAATACTCATTTTTATTTTGTATTATTTTTATTTAGCACTTATTCCGTAATTTTTTATGGTTAAGATTTTTTTATAAGCAAGGAAAAAGAAGAAGACGGATATACGTGGTTCGTCACGAGTGGTGTGTGACTACGTCCACGGGGCAAATCAAACGTTGTTTTCCACTATAGTAATATGTTACACTATACATCGAAGTTTCATAAAAACAACTTCATCCTCTCCTCTATCTATGCGTTGCCTCAAATGTTTTAATCCCAGTGTGTTTTTATATACAACGATTATGTGACTTAACTGTAGGACCACAAGTAGAAAAAATAACTGTTCCTCCTGCTGTGCTGTAGTGCTTGATGCTGTTGGTGGGAACAAAAAATCTGTTACAAGTGTGGCAGCTTATCGAATGCGACTAAGATGTGAAAATGGCTCAGCTCTAGCTTTTGGTGCAGCTTTGGTTACTACTTCTGGGGTGCCAAAAGCATTCCAAAACCTCAATGTTTCATCGGCTGCTGCTGATGCCACTGTGCAACCATCTGGACTCTGAGCCATATAAAGAACTCTGGAAGTGTGACCAGTGAGCTCTCCCATCTTGACCATTGAAGGGTATTTCCATAGTGTTAGCTGATTCTGTGAAAAACCATGAGAGCTGAGTAACTCCCTCTCATTCTTGTTCCACAGAAGGGAACATACCTGAGACCCAGTGTCAACCGAGTTCAAGCATGCACCTGTGTGTGTATTCCAAAACTTGATGCAACGATCGCCGCTGCCTCCACCAGAAGCTAGCAAATTCCCTTGGAAAGGACACCAAGCAAGAGCCTTTACTGCAGATGTGTGATCTTCAAGTCTGTGAAGCCACTGAGTTGGGGAACTGGAAGATGATGTACTTCTATCCCAGATATAAAGTAGATTATCATTCCCTCCACTGGCTAATTGTTGACCGGAAGGCGACCATTTCAATCCGCAAACTTCATGTTCGTGTCCTCTGTATGTTTCAACAATGTGTGATCTGATTCTTACATCATTATTGATAACTTTACCATCCATCCCTCCGGTGGTGAGTATGTGGTCGTTCCATGCCAAAGACCCCACTCTCTGCCTATGCCCACCTCTCAAAGTTCTCAACTGCAGAAACATAACAACAACATTAGTAAACAAACTAGTAGGAACTAATGGTGCATTTTCTGAAGTATAATAGCTACGTAAGTATAAAAACCTGCTTATCTGAGGCTGTATCCCATAGTTGCACTTCAGAGCTGTTCAAACCAACAGCAATATGCCGTCCATCAGGAGCCCAGCTTACTGATGTGATAGGACCGCTTTCATCGTCAACAGTAACAAGTTCTGAAGTGGAACCATTAGACGCATCCCACAAATACACTGTGTTTCCAAGTGCTATTGCAAGAACATTGGCGCTTCCCCAATCCAGTAAATTGAGGTAGTAGTCATCCACAAGGTCTGGAGCATCCAATGTCCTCTCAGAAGTCTGATATAACCAACAGATCAATTAGCCCAAAATTGTAAAATATTGTGGTTCACACCATAGAAACTAAGAATTAAGAAAACAACTCAGATCCCACTTGAATTTCAAATTCAAAGCAGACTCTATTCGAGCAATCAAAGAACCAAATATATGGAATATCAATCAGATTTCAGTAATCCACCTGAGGAATAATACGCCTGGGCTTGGCAGTTTTATCTTGTTGATGAGTCATTGAAGTAATCTCACGAGGGATTAAATCAACTGGTGCAGGTGGCTTGTTCTTGAAAGCCAGAATTCTGGTCCTGTTCAAGTTTAATGATTCTGCAAGTTGCTTCCTGTAAGCTTCTCTGGAAGGGGACACAACTGGATTTTCCTTACCTTTAGCCCCTTCTGTCAACATGTAGTGAGCATAATCGAAGTCCATTGCCGATCTATTTGGAATGAATCTGTCCAACTGTTAAGACAAACAAATCAAACGTTAAAAGGTCAACTACTTGATTTTCATAAACACAAATATTCAGAAAGTAAAGTAATTATTTATGGCTTATAATTTCAAAATCCATTCACAATCTATGAAAAATTGCATATAATTTCAAAATCCATTTACAATACATAAAAAATGTTAAAAACATTCCAAGTTTCTTGACTAATTACCCAATTATGGGCAAAAACCCCAATTGATAATTAAAATATTGATTTACATTGAAACCCTAATTATGAACGAATTGCATAGTGGAATTATGTTCTTACATTCTCTCTGGAATTTTTTCTCTGAATAAACTGTTCATGAAGAGGGAATCGTGATCTGGATTTGATGGCAGAAGAACTCAAAGATCCTGCGTCCATTGTTAGGGGAAAAAGAAACAATATACAAAATACAAGAACAAATGAAAATGAAACAGAAAAGAATAAAGAATATAAAACAAAACTCTGCAAAAAAAAAAAATATTAGACAAAATGAAAATCAAATGGAAGCGATTATGATAGCAATTAGATGGCTTCAAATGCTGAATAGAGAGAGAGAGAGAGAGAGAGATTTGAATGATGAGAGAAATGAGTGAGAGATTTATATATAACAGAGATGGTGAGAGAGGAGGGATTGTGAATTACGGTTTTGCCCACAGTTTTGAATTGTTTTGGGAGGAGGCAACGGCTATTTTTACTTACTTTGTTTAGATCGATATAACCGTTATAATTTAGACTGACCGTAATGTCCTTTGGCGGGGGTGTACATGTTAGGTCGGGGTGTGTGTTCTTCCCTCGGCCCATAATTAGTTCGAGATAATTTTTAGATTCGGACCCAATTCTTAATCGGAATTATGAAGTTAAAGTCCAATACGATAAAATTATGTTTGTCTCAACACTAGTCACTAAAGAGTAAAACATATTAGTAAAAAAGTAAAACAGAAATATTTTTTTTGGAACAAAATTAATCAATAAACAACTAGTAATATAAATATTGGACATTAAGAAGTTACCAAAATCTTGAATCTAACAATTCACCAAATAGTAGCATTGTCTTACAAATTATTCAACAACACCAAATTGTTACGAATTCTTGAATAGAAAGTGAAGTGTGAGGTGTTGTAAGCACAACTTATATGATATTTGCATGATCATTTGATATCTTAGGACTCGGGTTCAAATCCAACATCTTCTACTCTTTTATAATTAGTGTGTGTAAGTTTTATCATTAAACTATTTGCAAACAAAAAAAATAAAGCGTGATACTTTTTATTTTATTTTTAGAGATAACGAGGGTGAAAATATAAAATTAATGAGTAAAAAATAATATGTCAATGTCTCTTAAACTTTTGAGACGAAATTGATAATCTAGATGTCAACTCAAACAATGTCCCTACTTCAATTTGATTCATACCTTATCTTTATTTTCTCTAAAAGAAAAATTTTGAGTTAGGTCAAAAGGCCGAGACAAATTAATTATGAAAAAAAGAGAATTTATTCACCCCACTATGGATCATTTTGGCATGCTTTAGGGAGGTGGTAGTTGAATCGATAAATCATGGTATATTTTTAATGAATATAAAAATCCAATTTGATATTTAAAGGTTTTTTACCATACTACCTTTATATTTGACATTAATAATTTGTGTTAGACTCTAATAGTTGATAAATCATCAAATACTATTAAATATAATAAATGTTTTCAAATTTGCCAATTATAAGGCTGATCTAATAAATTTGGATGACTAATGTAACCTTTTAAAATATAGATGCACTTTTCGGCAAAAGTAAATTTTTTTGTTATACTTCACCTAAAAAATCCATCTCTACAAGCATACTTTATTTTTTAGGATTACTAAACATATATTAACACACAAAAATCAAGTACCTCAAACTTATATGTTTTTCCTAAACTAAGTTAATTCTTCCAACAAGTCTTTTAGTCCCATTAATTCATAGCAATCACATTAACCTTTAGCAAACGAAATGGGTTAATTAAAATGTAGAACTTGGTGAAACATTCGGCCAATAGTTAAGGAAATGGTTCTAGACTATTTTTTGTACTTTGTGTTTCTTGCTTATTTTCCCTCATGTTTCCTTCACATCATTTTATCAATAGACTTTATATGAAATGATACTTATTTTATCATCTTTCAACAAATCATCATAAACAAAATTTAAATAAAATATCATAAATTCAAGACTATTAGAGTATGTCTGAAACACTTTTGCATTTTAGTTTTTAAAAAATATTTTATAAATTTGATTTTAAAAATTGTTTTAAAGAATAGAATTAAAGAAAAAACTTGTTTGAGATATTTGTTTTTAAAAACAGTTTTAGAGATGAGAAAAAGAGAAAATTTATTTGGTAATCTAAATTTTTAAAATAGTTTTTGACTAGAGAATTCAAAAAAACTGAAAATTGAGAAGTAAAACACCATTTAACTGTTTTACTTTTTTAGTTTTAAAAAGTATAATATTAAAAATAGTTTTACAAAATAATTTTTAAAAACAAGTAATTCAAACAAATTTTTTAGTTTTTAAATTTTCAAAAACTAAAATATAGTTTTTGGGAGCAGAATCAAACAAGCTCTTAGTTATCACTTCCTTTAAGATGATCAAACCACACATTTTTTAACATCGATAATCTTTATATCCTTTAAAGTTCATCATTTACAACAAAAATGAAACACAGTTTCTTTGTGACTGCTACCAATTTGACCAACACTATAACAAGAGAATATTTTGTACCATAAACTCTTGACATTTTACAGAAAAGAAAAGGATTTTCATAAAAATGTACAGAAGAACATATAAAAACCATTTGAGCAAACATTGTAGTATCCAAAAGAAAAAAAGAGGAAGAAGAAAATGTATTTGTTTATTATTATTTTCTCTTACTTCTCCCTAGTTTCTCTCTATAAATGTCTTGTTAAATTAAAATGTTACATTAATGATAGAGTATATTAAGTGAAGTAAATAATCAAAAGTATTCACATGATAGGAATGATAAAATATGCATGTCTTATTTGAGTGATGATTGTTAATGCAAATAAATGAAAGTCTTATTAATTCAGTGTGATTAAAAGAATTCATAAATAAAGTTAATGTTGATTTAGTGTCTCCATAATTTGGGTGTATGTGTTATGGAGGGAAATCAGGAACTCTAGAGAAGAGGCAGTGTCTTATGGTCTCGATGTCCACTTCGGTGTTAGGAGGCGTACAGTGTACAGTTGTAGGCCTAAGTGACGAACATTGCTATGAAAAATAAAGAGAAAATGTTTAAGCTTAAGCTATTGAAATGATAAAAATTGTGTTTGATGACGTGATGATGCGATGAAGAGATAATTGGTTGTATAAATTGTTTAGGAGTAGGACATGATTGAAATTGTGTTTACTCTCACATGCTTATGAAAAATTGTAAACAAATTTACCCTTTGTGTTTTTACATATATTTGGTTTTGTTGTTGAATCTTATATAGTGAGGGAGAGTCATCATTCATACAAAGCACTCTAGGACAACTAAGATTGAGATATTTGAGGAAGACATATTTGGGATGTGGACCCAGTCTCTATTAATTGAGTATTCGAGGAAGGTTTTGGGAACAACATGCAATTGCGATGACTATTAGGTGTAACACAAATTTTCTGTTTTCGTTACCTTTGACTATTCTAAGATTCCTAGTGAGATTTCTAACTTGATTATTCCTAAGCATGTTGGAACCCCCAAAGTTCATAGATTGAAGAAGATGACACGATTGTGGCCCACAACTAATGCTTCTTCGCATGTTGCACATTCATTTGAAGAGCTCATTCCGTATTCAAAGAACCACTCATTGGGGAGACGTCTGCTTTGACCCCAACACTTTTCCTCCGACTCGTGTGCTTGCTCACGAGGGGGTTAAAAAGATATCCTTTCTTCATATATATGTGAGACCATTCAAGTATGTTGACTTGAGTAATGAGGAGGAGAAGGGAGAATCCCCTTGAGTAATGTTTGCAAGTGGGAATTATGTTGGAGATCCCTCTAGCAAATATTTGAGGATTTGACTAGCTCATGTTATCAGTGTGGTTATAGGTTTAAGATTGTTGAACGACTACACTTTTTTATTATTAAGAAACAACTTTTATTTTACAGTAAACATTAACATATGGAGTCATCTTATGCGAATTATAAATTACTATATATATTTTTAGATGTAGTATTTTACTCACATTATAACAAACAAAGCTAACATGTTATTGTATTATATTTTTTATTCAATTAGTATTTTGGATTTGACAGTGATTCTAACTAAACTCTTAGCATGCATTTATTTTCTATTGATTTTAGAAAATAGAACCTCTTCAACTGCTGCGATTTCGCAAGACTTTTGAAAGAATGTTTTAACTTATTGAAAAAAAATGTTCATTATTAAATAAACATTTTCAAATATCAAACATCATATTGAATAAAAGAAATGACATTAAAAAATAGTTAAACTCAATACATGAGAAATTTCAAACTAACGTATATGAGACATGTTTGTTGTAATTCACAACATTTATAACTTCCCTTTGTCAACTATCTGAAAAAAGATATAACATGGATAGATAAATCTGAAATCAATATTTAAAATGGATGAATGCATGTAACTACAACTTTTATTTACCAAAATGGATTAAAGTAGAATGGGATATGGGTTTTGGATTACACAGTAAAATGATGTGAAATCTTTTATGTAAACGGTTAGAAAGGATAGACCTAATGGACCACATGTTCTAACTAGTTGATACTTGATACCTTTGAACTACGACTAAGAAGGATTTAATTACCGAAGTCACATTTTATTGTGCGATTCTTAACAACTATCGTCGCTGCCTCCGCCACATAATCAATAACGAAATTCAAAACCAGCTGCTTCTAGAAGATTCAAACATTTCGAGTATCCAAATTTTTATTAACTATTCAAAGTCAAAATTAAAAACCCTAAAAATGAAATTTCCCCAAATCTGAATGGAATCATGTGCCCTAATCCACATCTCACTTTTCGGACTATCCACTAACATCGGTTCTTGGATCTTCCGTTCATCGTTTTTCTTCGCCGGCGGCTGAGCCACCGTATCTGATAATCTTTGTAGTAAGAAAAAGGAGAGGAAAACTGGGGAAGCGAAAGAAAGTAAAGAGGAGAGGGGAAGAGATGGAGAGTTTAGGTGCAGTGGATTGCGCCGTTGGATCCATCGTTTGGGTCAGGAGAAGGAACGGTTCGTGGTGGCCGGGTCAAATACTCTGCTCCGATGATCTTTCCGCTTCTCATCTCACCTCACCTCGATCCGGAACTCCCGTTAAACTTCTTGGAAGAGAAGATGCAAGCGTGTAAATGCATATTCCTTTTAATTTGTTTACTTGTTATTCAAATTCAAATTCAGTTTTTTTTTCTTTTCAACTTTCAGTTCAATTCACTCTTTGTTAGATTGTTATTGTGTACTTAATTTGGAAACTAGGAATTGTGTTAATATAGGCTTCTCTGCAGAGTAGATATTTGTCAAAAAGGAGTTAGATTTTTTGTGTGTTTTAAAATAATAGAACGCTTGTTATTTTTTTTTGCATATTCAATGAAGTGTTTGTGTTGATTTACCCTTGTGTTTGTTGGTATATGTTTTTAACAGAGATTGGTATAACTTGGAAAAATCGAAGCGTGTGAAACCATTCCGTTGTGGTGAATTTGATGGATGCATTGAAAGGGCAGAGTCCGCCCAGGGTATGCCTTTGAAGAAAAGAGAGAAATATGCACGCAGAGAAGATGCTATTCTCCATGCTCTTGAACTCGAGAGGCAAACGTTGAAGAAACAAGATAAATTAGGTATTGCTTCTGATTAAACCAATTTTGGATCATGTGATACTGTTAAGTAGGTCTTAGTCACATATCTTCAGAAACTTTAAGAAATAATTAGGGAAACACAAAAATCTTGGAAACTTGCCTACGTCATGGAAAAGAGACTTGCCGGAATGTGGGTTCTAATTTTCCTTTTAACTTCTGAGAGGGAAGCTCTCGTCTTCTTATGATCAAATGTTTCTCAAAAACTTGTATTGTAGTTGATGACATTGCTTAGAATATAACAAGTGATGTTCTCCACATAGGAAGTACAATCCAAGCTAATGGTAAAATTCTTCGAAAAAATAGATGTGGAATTGAGTGAGAAATATTTAATAAAGTGGTGTGTGTGTGTAATTTTAAACTAGTGAAATTAGGTAACCTGCTGTGTTTTGTTTCCAGGAACTGGGCAAATGAGTGCAGCATTCCGAGCGAAGAGGAGCAGATGCGTGTACTTGCCAGCTGAGTCTAGTGATTCTCTGGATTACAATGAAACTCTAACCAGTGTTCCAATATCATCTTCCCACCTTGGAGGGGAGTATCCTTATGGAAGCTCATTGGCCGAGGAGAGTGAATCTGCTTTTCTGAATGATGTTGAATCTGATTCTTCTGAAACTGCTTCTATTAATTCTGATTCAGATTCAGATTCATCTGAAACAGAACTAGACAACGACGAAGAGATGATTATATTTTCAGGTTTAGCTTTCTACTTTACTCCTGCTATCCTTAGGCTTACATTAACAAAATAATATGATGATCAAATGGTCCTTGCAGCAAGTTACTTCCCTTACACTTTATTATATTTCTTCTCTGAAGCTAGTGTTAGTTTTCCTTGTTGCGTTACTGTATTGATGTTGAAAATCAATTATATAGGTGAAAGTTGTAATTCGTCCTTCTATATTCTCACATTATTCCTCAATGCTTTTCCTTAAACAGATTGTAAATCTGATCAGTGACACTATCATTGCAAATCGCTTACAATTAGCTGAGCACAATATGAAGATTTCTGCCCACCATACCTCCCTTCTCCCTCCCTATTTCATCTCTTCTGATGAAACTAACAGATGATTTTACAATAGTTATTATGAAGGTTTTAAAAATCATAAACATTTCCTAGATTTGCCAATTCCTGAAGGAAAATACTGTTTACAAACCTAGAAATATAACATAAGATTTTTCCTCTTTGGAAAGCACTGTTTACAGTATACAAGTAGTCAATTCCTGTAGGAAAAAGGTCGAGATAAATTAAATGTGCTGTATTAGATGTGCTTTGCTAAGGCCTAAGAAGCTAAGACATTAGGCTGAGAACAAAGGAAACAGAGATAGAGAAGGAATTGTCTCCATCATGTATTGATTAGTTTTGACTAGATTGTAGAATGCATTATGATTTTTTCTTGTCTTTGTTGTGTGTTGCTAATAATTAAATTTTAAAGAAATAGTTGAGAAATGTTACATGTGTATTTGCAACAGAATATTATATATTAATCCGTCCATCTTTCAAAGGTTACATGCGGACCTGATGATGTTGTTTGTGTTTCTTGTTACATCGCATAGTGGTACTTCAACATTTTGTAGTCAATGTATTTTAGAGGTTAAAATAAGGACAAATTCCATGCAATGAAAATTTTAGGTGACGAAGTTGTGAAGGTGCACTGTTTTTCTTCAAATTTCTTGTAAGAAGGTGGATTATGAGAAAATAAGTAAACAACAATTCTTTATGCAGATAAAATAAGCGCACCTAATATTCCAGACAATTTGAATATCAGAGAAAGACACTTCCTTGAAAAGCTTTACATTATTTAGTATTTACAATGGATTATGCTTTAAAGTTACCCAATTTGATATGCGGGTTTGAATTCATGTTGGTTTCCTTAATAACTTGGAATGTGAATTTCTGTGACCATATATTTATCATTAGGAATTTGTATCTGTGAATCCATTTTAAATCCATATGGTGATAATCAATTCCTCCTCCGTCTCATTGTAACCATCATTTAGATTTTAGAATGACTTACATTTTGGGTTCTCTCATTATCCTTTTACTCTTGGTGAATATTTCTATTTTGAACTTGTTCTTTTAGTTTTGTGTTAGACGGTTTAGTTTTAATTCTATATTATAGCATTATTCTTTTTCATTCTTCTGATGTAACTTTGACTGCAGAAACTGGACACGATGCTGAGGAACAAGAAAGCACTAGCAGTGAGGATCCTGATGACTTTGCAATTTCCAGTGACATGCCGCACCTCTATCCGCGGGAACCTATAACATGTAATGAAGCTGTATCCAAATGGCAATTAAAAGGAAAGAGGAATAACCGAAATCTTGTAAAAAGGTCTCTTGTTGCTCCTGATAGGAAAGGTGTTGTGTTATATGGAGCAGATGTTGAAGGACAGAAAAGCCATTTAAACCACAAGAGGTTGGGACCTAGTTTTCCTTACTACAGATTTGATTATAGTGATGCTCTTGATGATATTGATCAAATGTTTGGATCGGAAGAGGAATACTCTCTAACTCCTAGAGCAGTGGCAAAAGGTCAAAATAAAATTCCCCATGGTGTTGATTGGGATGAATGGCCTTGGGAGGATCAGCCTGCTTTGAAAGGATATTGGGATTATAAAGGGTTTGCTCCATTATATAGTGATCGTTATCATTATGATGGGAGGACGAGGTCAATGCTGGTAGATGTAGACTTAAAGGTTCAAACAACTTACCGGAAAGAGCCTGTCCCTATTATTTCTATGACGAGTAAGTTAGATGGGAGGGCAATAATTGGGCGCCCAATCCAAATTGAAGCCCTAAAGGATGGCTCCTCTGACAACCTTTTTTCTGCAATTGATGACTTCAGTATTGATGGGATTGGCTTTGAGGGAAGTAGTGTACTTTCACCAGCTTGGAGAACTGCAAGGAGAACAGCCAACTTTCGTGTCCCTCGGCCCCATATATTGTCCTCAAATGTTGATGAAGACTTCTCCTTAGATCAAGAAAGAAATATTGGACATAAGAAATTAAATGGTGGAAGTTCCAGACATAATGCAAACCCTTGGAAGAAGAATGGTCTTAACAGTGCCGGCGGGCCTTCACTTGACAATAAGTCCTTTAAAAAGATTGCAAAGAAAGTGAGCTTGTCATCAAGTCAGAAAACTAGAACTCTTTCCTCTTTATCTATTGAAGATAATCTTATTAGAAAACCATCACTTACTAGAAGTTTTTATCAAACCGATAGGTTGACTAAACCAGAGGTCTCTGGGCTCACTACTGTAGCTTGCATACCAGTTAAATTAGTATTTAGTAGATTACTTGAGAAGATTAATAGGCCACCTTTAAAAGCAGCTACTAATGTGGATGTGTTGAATACTGGTGTGGAGAGAAAATCTTAGGTTACATGTACATTCTTATATATTAGAATAATAATCTTGCAGTGGTGGCACAACAAGTTGTTGGTTATCTTGTTTCAAACGAAATAGAAATCTTATTCAATTGATTGTTAGTATTTTGAGGATAATTTGAAGGGTAGACCCCAATTCATCATGTAGATAGATAAACAGAAGATGCATGAAGTCATTTTGCTCCCTTGCTCACATCTTGTTTTTCTGAGGTAATATCTTGCGCAAAAAGCATTATTGATGGACACTAAATGCAACTTCTATTTAATGATTGAATATTGATTGATAGGTACTGCAATAGGCAAATGCTCATGGTGGCTTCCGGCAGTGTATTTAATATCTTCTGAGCAAAAATGGAGGATAGACAAGCAATTACCATAATGTATCTTGTTGTGCCGATTTTTTTTATAGCAGAAACATAGGCAGATTAGGTTTCTAACCCTTCAAACCACCCCTCCCGGCCCATTGTCAAATATACAACCAAAAGCTTTCAGAAAAAACTAAAAACGAATCATAAGTTCAAAAAAGTTTTGTTTTGGCTTTTTGAAAATTTAATCTCAAGGCATTAATATATATAATCTCAGAAAATAATATGCTGATTGAACCATAGATTTGAATCCTTTTATATTGAGATTTATCATGAGAGTTATATTGATAATTTTACGGTTAGAACTCATTTACAAATTATTATAATAACAAATAGAAATCCAGTCTGTTAAAATATAATTTTTTAATTGTTACAGTTGAGTTACTCTTAAATTCTGACCTCTTATTTTAAATTTTCAAAAATTGAATCGTATTAAAATCAATTCAAGATAAACCAATAAATTTTAAAAGATCCCTGATTTTTCATGGTATAAAAAGTCTTTAAAAATACTTATGGTTATTTTTTGAACTAAAAACATTTAAATTTATTTTTAAATCACATATTCATCGTAAATCATTTGGTAAAAAAGTTAAATTGAAAAGTTTTATGGGTCGTTAACAAGATAAAAAATTTCGTCAAGAAAAAAACAATATGAAATTTGTTTAATTATAATATTAAATGAATCATGTATTATAAATGAAAATCTTTTTACATTATCATTTATTCACATTTTTTTGCTAAAAAAAACATTCGATCACAATTTAATTCTTAAAATTGTAGACATTTGGATAAATTGATCTCTATATTAACACCATGCTTAGAATTTGAAATTTGAGACAAAAATATCTATATTAACTAAAACTAACAACTAATTAATTTTGACCATTTAAAAGAATAAATAAAATATTTCATCAAATAAAAAAGCAATCAATAACATTAAGCTGATTACCTAAAAAAAGTCTTCTTAAGTTGATCAATTTAATTTTATCAATAGTAGCATCTCCTAACATATTAATGTGGTAGAAAATATTGAATTTCAAGACTTGAAATAAAAAAAAAATTGAGTCTTTAAATCTAGTTATCTCCGCGATTTTTGCAGGAGATTCTAACAGATTTTTAAAATTTAGATTCTTTACCTCTTTAGTTTTGAAAGGTAGAGTGACTTTAGGTTAAAGTTTAATAAAATATGAGAGATATTATTATTTAAAGTAAAGAGAAAGATAAGTGAAAAAACAAAACAAAAGATATAAAAAAAATAAAGTAGAAAAATGAAAGTTAAACAATTTGTTCAAATGTGACCATTTAAAATTCAGTGTATTAACCACATAATAATATATATATTTAATAAACTACTCCTTAAAATAAAATAAGTACTATTTTCATAAATCTTAATTAGGAATGGAAATGGGTAGGGTATGGGTAGGTACTATAGTACACGTGGCCGTACCCGCAGTTTAAAAAAATAGCCGTACTCGTGTCCGTACTCTCGTGGGTATCAACTTTAATACCCGTACTCTTGCCCTCTAGGTACTTAAGTGCTAGTACCCATACCCATTACCCGCACTTTAACAAAAATATATCGATAAATAATTTGTGATTAAATTTAAAAAAATTCTCAAATATTTTAAATCCAAATCATAAATATTACAAACCAAAATATTGTCTAACTCAAAACTTCCAAAATATATCATGATCCAACATTAGTACATTACTACAATATATCAAAACATCAAAAATAATACCCTCGTGGGTATCAACTTTAATACCCGTACCCTTGCCCTCTGGGTACTTTTAAGTGCCCGTACCCATACCCATTACCCGCACTTTAACAAAAATATATCGATAAATAATTTGTGATTAAATTTAAAAAAATTCCCAAATATTTTAAATCCAAATCATAACTATTACAAACCAAAATATTGTCTAACTCAAAACTTCCAAAATATATCATGATCCAACATTAGTACATTACTACAATATATCAAAACATCAAAAATAATGTTTTCTGAAAGAATATTTTATGAAGTTGCAAGTCATCTCCGAGATATGTAAAAAAATTGATATGTGTATTATATTAGTTATTTATAATTATAAAGTCATGATTAATAATATAAAAAAAACTCTTAAATATAAAATCACAATTATTTACTTCTTCATCAGAATCAAATATGTGTACAGGGACTAAAATTTATTCTTCAAATTTTTTTAATTATTAAAATTATACTTTTTTTTATTAAGGACTCAATTTTTAAGATTAGAACAAGATCTCTAAAATCTATTACTATTTACTAACATATTTTCGTGATGATTTACTTATATGTTTATTTTTCATGAGGATCCGAAAATTATGAAATGAATTACCTAAATCCGTTGATTTGTTTGTAATAAAAATGAGAGGTAAAGAGACATGAGATAGTAGAGAGTGAGAGAAATAGTAGTTAGAGATTGGAAGGAGAGATAGAGATGCATAAGATAGTAGAGAGACATATGTGTATTTAGAAAAATTATGTATTTAAAAATATTTTTTCAAACAAACATGTTTTCTTGAAAATCATTTTTATGTCTTTTATGGTAATTTTTTAGTTTAAAAAAATTATTTTTATAAAATTGTATACAACCATGTTAAAAATTATTGTACAAAAAAAAATCATTTTTATAATAATAAACAAACGGGAGTTAAAAAATCATAATTTAAAAAAGGCTAAATAGCACCCGTGATCCCTTAACTTAATTTCAGTTAACGTTTTAGTCCTTTATCTTTTTTTTTTCTCGATTTGGTCATTTATTTTAATTTTAAGTGACAATTTGATTTTTTATGTTTTAAAATGTCAACAATGTTATCCTTTTTTTTTTACAAAAATTCAAAAAACTCATCAAAATTTTCAACCAAAATTCATAAAATTATTTATATTCTTCAATATAATACAAATTTCATCAAATTCGAAACTCAAATATTCAAATAAACTCATATTTCCATTTTTAACAACATCAAATAAATAATGAAATTTAATGAAATTTTTGTATGAGTTTATTTGAAGATTTGAGTTACGAATTTGATGAAATTTGTATTATATTAAAGAATATAATTAATTTTATGGGTTTTGGTTGAAAATTTTGATAAGTTTTTTGAATTTTTGTAAAAAAAAGGATAATATTGTTGACATTTTAAAACATAAAAGATCAAATTGTCACTTAAAATTAAAATAAATGACCAAATCGGGAAGAAAAAAAAGATAAACGACTAAAACGTTAATTGAAATTAAGTTAAGTGATCACGAGTGCTATTTAGCATTTAAAAAATCTCTAAAAAATAATCTCTAAATTATTTAAAACAAAAATCATTTTTATTTAAGCTAAAACAAACTTACATAATAATAATAATAATAATATTATTATTATTATTATTATATGTGCGGGGCGGGACGGGTACTATAGTACCCGTACCCGCACCTATACCCGTTCAATTTTGCGGATAATTACCCGTCCCCATACCCATTATGCGGGTTTTTACCCTACTCATTATAGGTTTTTTTTTGCAGGTACCCACTGAGTCTGGGTCTAATTGACATCCCTAATCTTAATGTACGCCATGTAAAACTAATATACTGTATTTCTTTGTTTCTCTATAAAATTTCTTTATCTCATTCTCTTATAATATTTTCAACTAACAAGTCCTACTTTACAAATATATAGGGTTATAACTTGTAAGCATTCCATCAAACACTTTACGTTCGTTTCGTTCAATTACAAAGAGAGTGTGTGACAGATAAACAAACCAAAGCATCAAACAAAGGGTGCAATTCGTTCATTCCATGGAGTTGTTGGAATCCGATAAACACAACAACACTAACATTGTTACTGTTAGTGTCACTACAAAGGAAAAATCAAAGCCAAAGCGATTCATCAAAAGCCAAATTCCAGATTCAATCCTAAACGATCCTCTTCTCAACGCCGCCATATCCATTCTCCCTTCAAACTACAATTTCGAAGTTCACAAATGCGTTTGGCGCGTCCTATCAACCGGTGCTAAGCGCGTCGCACTTCAATTCCCCGAAGGTCTTCTCATGTACTCTCTTATCCTCTCCGATATCTTCACTACCTTCGCCGGCGTCACTCACTGTTACGTTCTCGGCGACGTCACTTACGGTGCTTGTTGCATCGATGATTTCTCCGCCGTCGCTCTAAGCGCCGATCTTCTTATTCATTACGGTCACAGTTGTCTTGTTCCTATTGATTCCACAACCATTCCTTGTCTTTACGTTTTTGTTGATATCAAAATCGATGTTGATCATTTGGTTGAAACTGTTAGGCTAAATTTAGGATCTTTAGGTAAAACCCTAATTATTGCTGGAACAATTCAGTTTGCGTCTGGGATTCGTGCTGTGAAGCCTGAATTGGAGAAATTAGGGTTTAGGGTTTTGATTCCGCAATCGAAGCCGTTGTCTGCCGGTGAAGTTCTTGGTTGCACTGCACCTAAGGTGGCAAAATCGTTGGATGATTGTGATGAAAGTGTTTTGGTTTTTGTGTCGGATGGTAGGTTTCACCTTGAAGCGTTTATGATAGCGAATCCGGGGATTAAGACTTTTAGGTATGATCCTTATATGGGGAAGTTGTTTTTGGAGGAATATGATCATGTGGGTATGAAGGGATCGAGGAAAAACGCGATTTTGAAAGCGAAGAAGGCGAGGAATTGGGGCGTTGTTTTGGGGACTTTGGGTAGGCAAGGGAATCCAAAGATTTTGGAGAGATTGGAAAAGAAAATGAGGGAGAAAGGGTTTGATTATACTGTGGTTTTGATGTCTGAGATAAGTCCTAAGAGGATTTCTCTGTTTGAAGATTCTGTTGATGCTTGGATTCAGATTGCTTGTCCTAGACTCTCTATTGATTGGGGTGACGCATTTGTGAAACCGGTTCTTACGCCTTTTGAGGCTGAGATAGCACTTGGATTGATCCCTGGTTGGTGGGAGAAAACTCAGGTGCAAAAGCAGGGTTGTGAAGATGTTATCGGTTGCAATAAGAGCAATTGTTGCTCTAACGGTAGCTGCGGAGATGCAAAGGAGACAAATGATTTTGGTGGAGATTATCCGATGGACTATTATGCTCAAGATGGAGGGGAGTGGAATTCCTCTTATGTGAAAAAGTCTAGTCGACCTGCCAGGAAAATTTCTGTAACTTCTGTTGCTAATAATGTCATTTCTCAATAGTCTTAAATTTGCTCAGTTTTTATTTTTATAGTTGTAATGATTTGCTCCAAACGGTAGAGTTAATAGCTTATTGTTTTTTATTAGCTTTGGCCATTTTTGAGAAGTAGACCTTGTTGCTCATTCTTTGTTGATAACTTGATAAGCTACTCTTGTCGAAAGGGAAACAGAGAGCCACATAAGTAGAGTGCTTGTTATATTTTTTAATTTGAGTTTTGCTGACACGAGGGATTGAGGATTGATTTGTGTATGTTCACTTCAATGAGTTAGACGATAGATATAATTTTACCAATCTTGGGACAGAACAAACATTCTTAAGCTCACACCTATTACCTAGTTTGTGTTACTTTGAGGATGTTGGACTCTAATGCCCGAGTACCATCTCTCTATTGTACACGTTCTTTTTATCTGCTTTTCTGAATGATGTTGAATCTGATTCTTCCGAAACTGCTTCTTTATCATGTTTTGATAGTCTTTTTTTTCGTCTTTCTATCAAGTTCGTTCTTTGTATATTTAGAAAAGTTTACACTATTGGACCAATCTTCGTCCCACATCTATTCTTGTTACAAATTTGCTACAATGAAGATACTCCACCACTAAAAAAAAGGAGAAATCATATTGAGATTGTAAATGTTGGGGTCCATTTGAGTTCTTAAGGTGATTTGTCGTTGGAGCAAAAATCTGGGATAATTTGTAGTAGTGATGTGCCTAGTTAAGTAGTTATTACCCAGTAAATATAAGGACCTTACTTTGATTTTAGCATTGAAGGTTCTCATATTGCCACTATTAAGCTCAACCCGACAACAATGATACCGCAATCTTGGATAAAAACTACAAAGATAATATTTTTTCTATATAGACAAACCTTAGTTAAAGGTAATAATTTTCTCTTTCATCATGGTTTGAATATATTATTTTTGATAGATGCAAGATTATAACTAGGATTTAAAGGAGATCTTAACTAAGATTATATTTGATTAAAAATGTTAAATATGATGTGGTAGATTGAATAATTATGATCCGATGATAGTATAAAAATATTTTACATTGTCATTAACCTTAAGTATTACTTTTAAGGTTTAATATATAGTGTAAAAATATATAGTTTGGTAAACTATTTAAATTTTTTTAAATGGTTTTATAAACTAAAAAAATTGTAGTTAAAGTTCTTGAACTAATATATTTTCTGTAATTAGATCAATCCTTAACACTGTTATTAATCAATCATTAGTCAACTATTAATCAATCATTAGTCAACAATGGAAAAACCTAATTAGAATAATATATTAGTTCATATATTTAATTGCAACTTATTTTAGTTTAAAGACCTATTAAAAATGTCCAAATATTATAAGAATCTATATAGTAATTAAACTTAAATTAATTTTCTAAACTAACTTTTTTTGTTGTTAAATTTCAATTTAAAATAATTTTGTTTATATTATTATATTAAATTTATAATTATTTGTGATTGAAAAACAGTACAAATGTTTGCACCTAAATTTTATAATTTTTTCTAGTAAAAAAAAAAAGTTTTCTTAAAAGTTTTATAATCATCTATCATTTTGAGATATTTCTTATTATGTAACTGTTATATTGACCTCTCATTAACATGAAATTATCACTAAATTAACCATTTTATAACATTTTTTATTCAAATAATTTGTAAAAAAATGCATATTTAATTGAATAATTTAATGTAAATAAATAAATAAAATGAATAATCTATTAGCTAAATATATATTTAAAAGATTCAATTATAAATTAAATTATTTAGAGATTCTTAAGATAATTCCTAAAATAAAATAAATAGTAACCTCGAAGTACTAAAGATTAGGATGTACATAGGTACGGGTAAACACACGAACTTGGTTACCCAATTCAATCTAATTCTGTATTTGTTTTCTTCATTTGACTTTATTTTTTCTCTAAACATTAACACTGATTTAACTTCTTTTTTGACAAGAAATCAATGTTATCGTGATTATGAAGATTTTGCATAATTGTTTGTTCAACCTCTTTGAGGGTTCATCCTCTAATCCATCCTCCAGTTTAAAAAACTTATTGGATTGACTCAAATTTTTCCTTTTGAATAGTAACCTGTTTTCTAATATTAATTCACTCAAAATCACTTGTTAGATAACAAAATAATCATAATCCTTGAAATAATTTTGTTATCATTAAAACCACATTTGAGAGAGATTTTGTAACATTTTTTGCTTCTCTGGTCCTCACTAAAAACATAAATGAAAAGAATGTAAAAAAAAACATTGTACCAGAAGTTTTACCGAAAATTTGACGTTTTATTAATACCGAAAATTTCATAATTGAAATTTTCAGTATCGAAAAATAACTACCGAAAATTTTCAATAAGAGATTTTATGAAAAAAATATTTACTTGTTCTAAAAAATTTAGATGGTAAGAGTATAATAAATTATTTTTTTAAAGTAACTTAAAATACTTTAATAAATTCAAGCATAAATTTTATAATTGGATGAAATATAGATTTAATTGGGAGTACCAAATTCAACTTTCCCTCTTTAAAACATTAACCCACTTTTTTTGTTCTGATTTAAAGGTATCAGTAACAACAGTCTTGTTTGTGGGTTGAGCCGTGAGGAGCACAGAGAAAAACAGGGCAGAGCAGAGGAAGATGATTATTCCCGTTCGTTGTTTCACTTGTGGAAAGGTTTCTACTCATCCCATTCTCTATTCCTTCTTCTATCTGTATTTTCTGCAAGCGGATTACACGGGTCAGTACCCTAATCCTTCTCTTTCTCTTCTTGTGCGTATAGGGTTTTTTTTTTTATCAATCTTATTAGTTATTAATACTATTTTAATTAATAAAAATTTATCTATTTACCAATTTTTTTAATAAAATAAAAATAAATTGTAAGACTAAAAAAAAAAAATTGTATTTAGACCTCTAATATAATATACTGTATTTTTCTATAATCATTCCGGTTCCTTGATTAGCCGTTGAATAATAGCAGGTAACCTAACGACTTCGAATCTTGCTTCAATTTGAAACCGACTTGCCACGGAAATTGAAACACTCCACCGCACTACCGCCTCTCTCTCTCACTAATCGGAACATACAGAACCTCCGGCCGCCTCACTCTCGCCTCTCAATTCAACGCCACCGCATTCAACGCCACCACACTACCACCGTGAGCCTCTCTCAGTCACTGTGGAGTATCAAATTAAATTCTAGTCTCTTATTATTTAATTTAAGCATCATGTTATGTATTTGTTTGTTTTTCTAAGAAACTTTGGTAGAAATTTAACAGTATTTTTACTATGCATTTGATCTACATTTTGATTGATGTCTGAGTGAGAAGAATTGATTAATCAATCACTTATGAGCTAATATTATATTTTGTTCTTTTTCATGACTTATTCACTCAATGTCTCTTTTTCATATTGTAAGTATCAATGGCTTCTGATTCAAGGAAACGCTCATTGGAGGCTTTGGAGAGAAGGCTTAAAACTGAACATATCTTAGAAGATAAGAAAACCAAAAAGGCTGCTATTATAAATGAAGATAGGAAGAATTCACGCATAGTTGCACCTTCTACTTCTAATCATTCTTCCTCACATTTATCATCAGATACACCCAAGAAAGGTAATTCAACTTTCTCTTGTTTATTCATTACAAATTCAATTATCAGACATGTTATTTTTCTTTAGTACCATACATACTCAGGAGGCTGGCATTTGGATATACAACTTAATTTAGGCACTTAATCAATATAAACCGTATCATACAAGAGCTTATATATTAGTTGTTTCTACAATTGAGGCGAGAATAAGCTGACAATAAGCTATGTAGAGGAACTTATGAAAGTAAGCTGAAAACAATTCATGGACATATTATAAGCTCTTTCAAACAGTCATGCAATTGCAAGTGTTTATGTCATAAGATAAACGCAAATGCATTTTTCTGGCTAGAATGTAAGGTGTTATTTTTGTTTGTTGTTAGTTTTAGAATTCTACATTGAGCTGATACTTTTTGTTTTCCTTTTTTAGGGAATTTCAGTCTTTTTGGCCGTTCCATTTCGCAAGGTACTATATGGTCTATGTAACACTAAGATTCTTTCTTCTTTATTCTTTAGTTTATTCATCTTGATCTTTGAAGATTTTGTGTATATTATATATTTAATTTATAGCTTCAATTTATGTGGGTAAGTGAAGTAACTATTGATATGCAGACAATGAAGATGGTCCAGAATATGCCCAACTTTCTGTGACTGTAAATGAAAATCTGCTCACAACTAATGAGGAGGTATTTTATTTGAAGCATTTGATGATCAACCTATGTTATAATTCCATAAAGTCAATGGTTAATCTCATCTAAAGTCTCAACTCTAAAATATAACTGATGGAAGGAGTAATTTATGGATCTCAAAAGTAACCTTTTAACTTACTTATGACCATGGAAAGCTGCAAAGTAAAGGTCCCAGTTCCCAATATAACCAAAATGTTATAGTTTCTTTATCTTTAATTTCGAAAGATGTGTATTTTGCCACAGTTAAATAAATAAATGAATATTCTTTATCTTTTGATTTGAAAGATTATAAGTTCCCTGTTTGTTCTAAATTGACTTATATTCTGCAGTTTTCTGCTGAAAGAGGAGGTTCAGTTTCTGTAATATTGCATGAACTCCTTCAGAAAGGAGATGCAGCCCAAAAGTACATGCAAGGATCTAGAAACCTGAAAATTGACAATTGGATCCTTCTTGATAATTATGTACAAGGACGTGCACTTTCTTCGACTTCTCAGGCTAGGGCTTTGCGGATTCATTCAAAACGATCTAAGAAGCACATGTCCATGAAACAACATAAAAAACATGGATCATTGGATCTTCCTCAAGAGTTCCATAAGTAAGTATAAGGTCTCTAAGTCTACACTTCACTTCACGGGAATCTGTTGATCCTTATCATTGCTGCTATAGTCCTGCAGTTTGTGGTAGGGTAATTGTTGGAGGAATTTTTCATTTTGTTTCTTATTAGGGAATTCTTAGTTTCATGCTAGGAACAAGTAAAGTATTATACATTTTTCTTTATTCTAATTGCTTAATTTTTTCAACAATGATATTCTTTTGATTCCCTAATTACTTCTCATTTTAATTACAGATTTGATATTTTCAAGCCAATGCATGAAATGTGGATAGACTATATAACGCTGCTGCTTAAATCCACTGGGTACTGTTTTTGTTTCTTTGCTATTGATAAATTTCACAGTTTCTTATTTTTAGGTTTTCCAGCACTTTTCTTCACTCATGGCTTTTATGAAACTGTTAGGCCTCTTATAACTAAATATTATAAGAGGAGGGTCAAGAGTTAGAATTTTAAGTGGGAACTGAATTTGTATGGCAGTTATTTGTTATGTAGACAGTTATTGTGTCAGTTTAAGTTGTAAATCAAGCAGTAACTGCTGCTCTAGAGCAGTTATGATGCAAATAAAAGTAGGAAAATGAGAAACGGGAAGGAAGGAAAATTCTGAGTGGTTATCGGGAAGGGAGAGACCAAGCTCTCAAATTCTTGGAGGGGATAATTCTGTAACAAGTTTATCAATTCTGCCTAAATAGAATTGTAAACACACATTCTGTTTAAATTCAATAAAGAATTCAGTTTCCCATTTCAATTATGTACTAACCAGTTCTAACACTGGTATCAAAGCAACAAAAATCCAGGAGAAATTCATGGTATTTACGCGCAATATGGAAGCACGTATGGAAGTCATGGAACGAGGGTTTGAAGGGTTGCTGGCTTTGGGTGAAACATGGGAAAAACATATGGAACAAGAGAGGGTGGAGCGGTTGGAAGCCAGGCGCCAATTGAATGACTTGGCTGATGCTGTCAGGCTAATTCACACGAGGCAGGAAGATAATTCCAGCGATGGGAGTCGCGCTGCGTTGTGTGGAGAGAGGCCAGAAAATTCCCTAGACTCGCGAAACAGGGTCGAAAGGTGGAGGAAATTAGAAATACCCGTCTTTGATGGTGAAGATGCGTATGGATGGACGACTAGGGTGGAAAGATACTTTGATCTGAAAGGAATGTCTGGGGCAGAGAAGTTGCAAGCAGTAATGGTGGCTATGGAGGGAAAGGCTTTGACATGGTACCAATGGTGGGAATTTTCTGCTCAACATCCTACTTGGGATGATTTTCGTGCTGCTGTGATTAAGCGTTTCCAACCATCTATGGTTGAAAGCCCTTTTGAATTGTTACTAAGTCTCAAACAAACAAGGTCAGTCGAAGAGTATCGAGAAAAGTTTGAACTATATGCAGGCCCACTCAAATGTGCAGAACCAGCATATTTGAAAGGAATTTTTTTGAATGGACTTAAGGAAGTGATAAGGGCAGAATTAAAATTACACCCAGTGGAGACTCTTGCGGGATTAATGGACTTCGCTAAGAGAGTTGATGAGAAGAACAATTTAATCAACAAGGGGAGCAGTTCCGCGTCTTCTGGGGGTAAACCAATGAGAACTTTCAATAATACTAGAACGGTGACATGGGAACCAGGGGTAAAGCAACAAACGCAAACTACAACGTCAGGAGTTGGAAGTTCTTCAAGGGAAGGAAGTGTTGCAAAGCCCGCTGGAACTTTCAGAGGCAGAGGATTCAGAAGGTTAACCGAGGCTGAAATGCAAGAGAAATCACAAAAGGGATTATGTTTTCGCTGTGATGAGAGGTTTAGTCCAGGCCATGTGTGTGTTAACAAGCAGTTGCACGTGCTGGTTTTGGGTGAGGAAGATGAGAACTGTGAATTGCAGGAATCGAATCTAGTGGAAGTGGAGGAAGAATTGAAAGACCTCAAATTGTCTATGTGTAGCATTGCTGGTCTCACTTAGAAAAAAACCATTAAGTTATGGGGAATGATTGGCCAAGAACATGTTATGGTCCTTGTAGATTGTGGAGATTCTCATAATTTCATTTCAGCCACTTTTGTGAAGGAACATAATTTGCAAATGTTTGCAACCTCCATATACACGGTGGAAGTAGGAGATGGGAGAAAACTCGATTGTGAAGGAGTGTGTCCTCAATTAGAATTGGTGATACAAGGACTCAAAGTGCAACAAGATTTTTATGTCTTTGATCTTGGAGGAGTGGATGTAGTGTTGGGGATGGAATGGTTGGCTGGCCTGGGAGAAATTAGAGCCAATTTCCGTGAATTGACACTTACAATTCCTATTGGAAATGGTTATCACACTTTGAAAGGGGACCCCGATTTAACTAGAGCTGTAGCATCTCTAAAGTCCCTTTTGAAAGCGTTAAATGATCAAGGCCAAGGATTCTTAGTGGAATACCATCAACTACAAGCCAAAACTGAAGTTACAGATGACAATCCAGAATGGACAGCAACTATTTTAGAAGAATATGGTGATGTTTTTCAAGAACCTCAAGGGCTGCCCCCTACTAGAAGACAAGACCATGCTATTATCTTGAAGGAAGGTGCCAATATTCCCAATATACGGCCTTATAGGTACCCTCACTATCAAAAAAATGAAATAGAAAGATTAGTAGATGATATGTTGAATTCTGGTATTATTAGACCAAGTGTGAGCCCTTATTCTAGCCCAATCATTTTAGTGAAAAAAAAAGATGGCGGGTGGCGCTTTTGTGTAGATTACAGGGCTTTGAATAAGATAACCATACCAGATAAGTTCCCTATTCCTATTATTGATGAGTTGCTTGATGAATTGGGAGGCGCAGTGATCTTTTCAAAATTGGACCTGAAATCAGGGTATCATCAAATTAGGATGCGGGAAACAGACATTCCAAAAACAGCTTTTAGAACTCATGAGGGGCATTATGAGTTTATTGTCATGCCTTTTGGACTTACGAATGCTCCTTCTACTTTTCAATCTCTTATGAATGAAGTGTTAAGGCCGTACTTGAGAAAGTTTGTGTTGGTTTTCTTCGATGACATCTTGGTTTACAGTACAGATGAATAGGAGCACCAAAGACATTTAAGGGCTGTCCTAGCTTTGTTGAAAGAGAATCAATTATTTGCCAACAAGAAAAAATGCACTTTTGGGCAGACTCAATTAGAGTATTTGGGTCATATCATCTCAGCCGGTGGAGTTGCAGCAGATCCAAAGAAGATTGAAGCTATGCTAGATTGGCCAACACCCAAGGACATTAAGGCCTTAAGAGGATTTTTGGGGCTGACAGGGTATTATCGAAGATTTGTCAGAGATTATGGCAAGATAGCTAGGCCCTTGACCCAACTTTTGAAGAAAGACAATTTCCAATGGAATAGTGAAGCCCAAGCTGCCTTGGAACAACTCAAGAGATTGGTGGCAGAATTACCAACACTAACTGTTCCAGATTTTACTAAAACTTTTACCATAGAAACTGATGCATCTAACAAGGGCTTGGGTGCAGTTTTATTGCAGGAGGGAAGACCAGTGGCTTTTCTTAGCCAAACATTATCCGACAGAGCACAATCTAAGTCAGTTTATGAACGAGAGCTGATGGCTATTGTGATGGCTGTTCAAAAGTGGCGACATTACCTGCTAGGGAGGCATTTTGTCATCATCACCGATCAAAAAAGCCTCAAATTTCTAACAGAACAACGAGTAATGGGTGAAGAATATTTCAGGTGGACTTCAAAACTCATGGGATTGGACTTTGAAATCCATTATAGGCCTGGAAAAGAAAATGGCGTAGCTGATGCACTTTCTAGAAAGATGACATTTGCAGCTTTGTCTTCAGTTCACTTTGAAGAGGTGGAAGATTGGGAGTCGGAAACTTATCGAGATCCTAAGTTACAAAAATTGATACATGATCTAATCCAAGATCATAATGCTCATCCAGGCTATACATTTCAAAATAAAAAATTGCTATATAAGGGGAAATTGGTACTACCGAAAGGATCTTCAAGGATTCCCATTTTGCTACAAGAATTTCACAACTCCGCAGTGGGGGGACACTCTGGTTTTTTCAGAACCTATAAAAGAATTTCTGAGGTTGTGTATTGGGAGGGCATGAGAAAAGATATCCAGCAGCATGTGGCTAATTGTGAGGTGTGTCAACTGAACAAGTATCAAGCTTTGTCTCCTGCAGGCCTTCTTCAACCACTACCTATACCCAATCAGGTTTGGGCTGATATATCTATGGATTTCATTGAAGGATTACCTAAGGTTCAAGGTAAAAATGTCATTCTCGTAGTGGTGGACAGATTGACTAAATATGCTCATTTTCTAGCACTTAGCCATCCTTTCACTGCAAAAGATGTTGCTGAAGTTTTCCTTCAAGAGGTAGTAAAGTTACATGGCTTCCCCTCTACCATTGTGTCTGACAGAGATAAGATTTTCCTGAGCCATTTTTGGTTGGAGTTGTTCAAAATGGTGGGTACGAGACTCAAATTTAGCTCTGCTTACCATCCTCAAACAGATGGACAAACCGAAGTAGTCAATAGATGTTTGGAAACATACTTGAGATGTCTCACAGGCACTAAGCCCAAACAATGGCCAAAGTGGCTAAGTTGGGCAGAATTTTGGTTTAATACCAATTATCATAGCTCTCTAAAATTAACCCCCTTTAAGGCACTATATGGTCGAGACCCACCTCATCTCCTAAAAGGGACTACTATTCCTTCGGTACTATTCCTTCGGTTGTTGAAGAAGTTAACATCATGACACAAGATAGGGACCAAATGTTGCATGCTCTAAAAAGCAATTTGGTCACAGCTCAGAATCAGATGAAAAAGTACGCTGATCAGTCCCGGCGTCCTATTTCACTAGTGGTTGGAGATTGGGTTTATTTGAAATTACAGCCCTACAGATTGCGGTCCTTGGCTAAGAAGAGAAATGAGAAATTAAGTCCTCGTTTTTACGGACCATATCAGATTTCAAAGCAGATTGGAGCAGTTGCATTTGAGTTAGCTCTTCCACCAGAGAGTAAGATACATCCCGTGTCTCATGTGTCCCTACTTAAGAAGGCCATCTCTTCTTCAGCTACCCCTCAACCTTTGCCACCTATGCTCTCAGAGGAACTAGAATTGCAAGTTACTCCAGCTGCTGTACAAGATATCCGCAATGCTCCCAGTGGCATAGCAGAAGTGTTGATTCAGTGGAAGGACCTACCAGATTTTGAAGCAACATGGGAACCTGTTGAGACCATTATGGAGCAATTTCCTTCTTTTCACCTTGAGGACAAGGTGACTCTTTTGGGAGGGAGTATTGTTAGGCCTCTTATAACTAAATATTATAAGAGGAGGGTCAAGAGTTAGAATTTTAAGTGGGAACTGAATTTGTATGGCAGTTATTTGTTATGTAGACAGTTATTGTGTCAGTTTAAGTTGTAAATCAGGCAGTAACTGCTGCTCTAGAGCAGTTATGATGCAAATAAAAGTAGGAAAATGAGAAACGGGAAGGGAGGAAAATTCTGAGTGGTTATCGGGAAGGGAGAGACCAAGCTCTCAAATTCTTGGAGGGGATAATTCTGTAACAAGTTTATCAATTCTGCCTAAATAGAATTGTAAACACACATTCTGTTTAAATTCAATAAAGAATTCAGTTTCCCATTTCAATTATGTACTAACCAGTTCTAACAGAAACCTGTTTAATGTTCCAGGAAAAATCAATTGGCTCAATGTCTCCTTGGTGCAGATCTACATGGTGCTATTATTTTAGGTTCGAGCACACTCTATTTTGGTTTTTTGTTTGGATGTGTTGTGAACACCTATAATAGAAAACGCTAAATCATTTTCTTTATCCGGTTAATGTATTACTATGTATTACAAGGACAGTTATTTTGCCATTGATTGGATGTTAGTTATTTTCCCACAGATGCTAATGTCTTGATGTATAGTTATTTCATATGCATAGAAATGTGTGTTAAAATTGCTGTTGCTGCTCAACTCAAACCGTCAAAACCTACTTTTGATGTTCTTGAAAGAGTTAGTGATTTTGAGTAGAAAAGTATTTCACGCAATCAAATCATTGTGTATTTAGTATTGCAATAAGTCCAATCAATAGTAAAGATGAGCTTCTGATTGGTTCAGGTCAGACCTGGTGCTGAGTCTTCTTCTCTGGGAAAGTTTCCCATTTGAATAGTCCCTTCCATCTCTAGTAGCATGCATAACCTTTTGCTTCATGGTCCTTACATTGGATTTTTTTTTTTAATGTTGCTAGAACTTATGTTGTATGGTTTTAGGCGTTTAAGTGAATCAAGATTTTTAACATGCATTTCTATGATGATTGTTGTTTTATTTTGATGTTATCATGTTGAAAATTTTCTATATCCGAACTCCTTGTAGATGGCTCAACATGCATTGTCTTTTCGATTTATAAAAGAGTTGGGCTTTTGAGATTGCTGCAAAGCTGTATTAAAAATTTTATCCTCTATCTCCGAAGTCCTAAATAATTGTCTGCTTGTTATCACTGACTGCACTATGTCCACATCTATGTTTTGCAGTTGTGGAGTGTAAACAAACCCATTTTACTGGAATTGGTGGCATCATGATTTGTGAAACTGCCGAAGCTTTTGGGATAATTACTGAAGATAATAAATTTCAGGGTAATCCTTTCATTATTTAAAAACAGAAACTGTTCTAGCATTATCAGAGCTGTTTTTCCTGTATTTTTTAGTATTAATAAATATGAACATTCACAGTTGTTTGTGTATGCTTTTCTTAAATTTAATCAGTGATTCATGTGAAAATGTGATAATTAATGAATTCAAAGGAGTCTGCACTTCCATTGTGAAACTTTAGTATAATTTAAACAGCAATTGTTTTAATGTTATTTAAGATTGCCTTTCGTAAACAATTTTACTCCCAGCTGTTTCTGATTCATATTTCAATGAGTTCTCACTTTTTTATGGACGGTAGAATGCTCCAAAGTTTTAGTTAGATCAAAAACCCATTTTCTCTTTCAATACAGTCAATTAAAATTCTTGGCGTTTATGATTGTAATTTCTTTTAATTTTGATGATTTATCTGTTCTGGCATCTCTCTTTGTTCTATAATGTATCCGTTTCAAACTTGTGTTCACCAAATACTTTGATTTGTTAACTTGCAGTTGTTCCAAAGAAGGGTTCTGTATTTGTATTCCAAGTTGATTGCTGGAAAATCACTCTGCATGGAGATAAACTCGATTCAAGAAAGGTTGGATTATGATATTAGTGACAATCTTTCAATTGTAGGTGACATCTTTGTTTCACGTGAGGCCTTTTCTATCAGACAGACATTAGTTTTTTATGTTGGTATTTCATCTTGTTATTGTCCTATTCTGGTTTCTATATAATTTCATTATTCTAAGAATTTTATGATGATTATTCCACAGTTAAAATGAACAAAATATTCATGTAATATGTAATGCTTGTGCATTTGATAGTCTTCTAAGTTGTTTATGGGAGAGAGCGGAATGTTTCAATGTTGAATTACATTAGCCATTGCCACAAACGTAAGCAATAATGTTTACGATGTCTCGGTAAGAGTTTGATATTATTAATTTAAAAAAAGACGTTCAATTTTCCTCGGAGCACAGTTAAAAATTACTATTAGTGTTACTTTAATTAATGATAATAAAATAAGCAACAATGTCCTTTACTAGCGGCTAAGTATAAAACCCACTATGATGCATTTGCTATCATTTTTATTAGAAAATTTTATCCAATATCTCTAACATTTATACTCTTATCTTCATATTTTATACAAATTATTTATTTTATTCGTTTTTTTAAAAAGATTTTACCCAAATTTAATTGGAGTTTTGTTTTTTGGAACATATGTTTTTAAATTTTTTTTGAATTTCGTACATAATTTTTTTTTTAAAGTTTTCCAATAAAGAAAAAACATAATTGTGAACCACAAAACTTGAAAAAAGTTTTTCGGTACACAAATGTGTTTTAATAGAGTTTAAGGTTTAAATCCTAACTTTGTGTACTGAAATTTTTTTTTGATATTTTTTGGTACACAAGTATGTTATTTTTTGTGTATTGGAAAAAGTTTTTCGGTACACAAACTTTTGTGTACAGGAAAATTTGAAAAAGTCTATACAACTTATGTATCGGAAAATCTTAAATTTTTTTCCAAGTTTTCTGTACACAAATATGTTTTTGGTATACCAGAAAATTTCAAAAAAAGTTTTTCAGTATAAAGTTCAAATTTTTTAAGAAATATGTGTTCTGAAAAACTTGAAATAAAAGCTTTCTAGAACTCTACTTAAACTTAGTGGAATAATTTAAAATAAAATGGATAGTTTGTATAAAATGTGGAATAAAAGGTAACAAAAGTGTTCTTATTTTTTAAACCAATTTATTTATTTTTTATTTGTAAAGATAATTTGTTACCATATTATAGGAGCAGATGGCAATTACTACTATCAAATTGGAAGCAATTGCAATATTTGTATAGGGTGGGAAATATTAAACTATTGAAACAAAATGTGTATTTTTTTTTTCTTTTCTGAAAGGTAAGCCATTGGCTTAAAATTTAAACAGTGAGAAGTTTAGATTTCTTATGTTAGATTTTGATTAGATGTGAGAATTTTATTAACTTTATAAGTTCACTCAAATTTTCTTTCTTTTATATAAAAGTTTACTTAACTCGATTCATATCAATCAGGAATTCAGGATATATGATTTTTTAATGTCAAGAAAAAAAATTCAAACCTATATTAAGAATAATGAAATGCTACAAATGTTTTTATTTTTTAGCAAAATGCTAACAAATGTTGAAACATTAGTTAAAGATTAAAAAAAAATGTTTAGATAAAAAAACCTATTTAAATATTACCTTTGTCTAATTATAAGTCTAATTGTCTTTTGTTATATTAGAAAAAATAGTGAACTTAATGTGTAAATGTTATTAAAAAAAATATTATATAGGTGAATGGATACTATTATTAGTATTTGACGTTTTACATATTTAATGAATAAATATATGTATAACTAATTTTTCTATAATTTTATCGTATATTTAATTTTTCTATAATTTTATCGTATATTTAATAAACAAATACATGTATAACTAATTTTTCTATAATTCTATCGTAGTTTTGAATTAACATGCATTTTTCAAGACTTATGAAGTCTTTAGTTTTTTTTTTTTCATTAAATTTTAT
>JBBPBO010000002.1:1148843-1220104 GCA_037974295.1 Cicer cuneatum | reverse complement strand
TGATAAATAAACTTAAACTCAATTATGAAGTCTCAAACTCGAATCCAACACATGATATTCAACCTAACAATATTAATATTTGTTAGTTAAATTATGCCCTTAAGATCTAGTGAAGTGTATTTTAAAATGTACTCATGTAATATGTGACACTTCTAATTTTTAGTGTATTTGAAACTAATTTTAAATAAGAGTACTACGTATCAATCAATCAATAAATATGTCTAAAACATTATTGTAATGTTTAAACGAAGTACAACAGAAATGCTAATGTGGTGCTAATGTGGCACAATGGTACATTATTAACAGAGGCCAGTTGAGTGAGTAGCTAAGAGTTTGTAAAATTGCTTGTAGTTTATTTTGTACAATAATCATTTACGTTTTTCATAGTAGTCTCACCGTGTCATTGGCGTCTTAATGGTATAAAGGAGTGTGCGTGGTTAACCTTAACAAGCATATAATTGGGATTACATTACATGAATTTGTAAAAAGGTACATTATTTTATCACGAATCCCAACCCTCAATTTTTTTCAAATCTGCACATTTCTGTCCCCATCTAATTTAATTGCATGTAACCTATACACAATTATTTACATTTTTTTGAGAACGAATGATTTAGATTCTTACTTCTAGAACATCGCCATCTTTGAGTTCAGTATTAGGCAATACTAAATGTCCGTTAACCAAAACCAGCTTTCCCTCCAAACCAACTCTTTGTGCAGCATCAGCAGCACTGCTACCAGCTTTCAACCTCATAATTTCACCATGAGGCCAACAAATAATTACCACTTCTCCCAGGTTCAGAGGACCACGACGAGGAACATGAAACTTTGCATCATGCTTTGTTTGCCCGATACTTACTTCAGAACGCAATTGCTCTTCCCAGGAAAGCATTGTTCTCAAAAGATGCACCTAAAAGACGAATATATAGTCAGATGCACCTAAAAGATGAATATATACAGAGTCACTGAAACATCCATCAACATTTTTTAAATCAACTGGAACACCAGGAGAAATAAAACATCAACTTTCAATTTGCATGGTAGCAGAGAGACACTATACTTTATTTTATTTTATTTTATTGAAGAGAGACACTATCCTTTCATACCTACATTTTAGCCAGTTATGCATAGTGATATTAGACAAACTGATATCCACCATCTCAATTGCATTTAAACTTTAAAAGTTTCTATAACAATCATTACTAAATATAAATAACGATTGCATCATAGAATAGTGGTTCGACTATAACCGGTTACATAGCATGGAGTTGAGAACTTTTTTTTTGCATAATTCTTATATTTTGACTGGCCATGATATTTGCCCCAACAGGAAACAGAAGAGGACGATGATGAGCAAATGAGTGTAAGAATCGTAAGTTGGTTAGTAAAAAAAACCTTATTATTGATGCTAGCATCCACAGAAGTTGACGGAACCAAGTCAAATTTTGACTGTGATGCAATACTATCCACATGCTTGCCCTCAAACACAGCAGATACAACAACCCAATATTCAGATTCTTCTTGCTCGGTAAAATTGATAACTTGGACGAATGTTGGCAGCAGGCGCCCAAATTGGTCTTGCTGCGAAAGACGCAGATAATTATGTATAGTTCTTTGGTAAAGCAGTCCAATAATTTACATACCCGTTTAGGTCTAAGAAAAAGAAAACCAGTAACTATAAGCAATCAGCATGATTTATTTGCATCAATTAAATATGTCCATGTACTACAGTTTCATGTTTATAATAAAAACTAACTTTGATGCATTACCAATGTAAAGAGATTTTACACTATTAGTCTTTAAACCAAAGATCTTGTGTGACATCACTAATGAGTTTAATAATTATACAAACTAATTTCCTACGATGTACCCAAAAATTATTCATTAGTGAAAAGTAGAGACCAAGAAAAACTACAAGTCAAATCATTAAGAGAAATGTAATGTTAATAGTGGACTTTAAGATTTCAAAAATCGACTCGGTAAAAGTGTTCAAAATATACTGATGTCTGTAGTAATTAGTAAGCAGCACAGACATTTCTAAGTTCTAACACAGTGATTATTAGAACTAGAATAAGGATAGTGGGCAGGAAAAATGTGCATATCTATACAAGGAAGAAAATAAAAGCTTTATAATTTATAGTGTATGTATGCCACTGTCTCTGGATTGCTGAGTAACAAAAATAATGAAAATTAAAGGGAAATGTGGCAAATTAAATGAGTTACTGCTCATTAAAACATACCTTGTGATACATACCATCTCGACATAGTGTGTACTTCTCTAGAACAGTACACCAATCCCCATGTCCTGGTTCAAACCACCATTCATCGGACACCTGACGCAGGTCAGCAGTAAGCAAATTGGAAAGGTAATTTAGCGTAAAATATAAAGAAAAGATGATACAACAGCAGAGAATGGTGGCTGAGAGGGCAATGCAGCATGTAGGAAGGAAGTTGGGAAGCTTAACTACCACACAATGGTCCATTCAGTTACTGCCTTCTCAGTAAGTGTAATTATTTGATGTTCACAAACCATTCATCACAAGCAATATCTATTTTCAAATAAAATATCGATAAATGTTTAACACTTTAAGCTAACCAGCAAACCTTTTTGAATAGCCGTGCATAAGCTTCCCATCGTTTAATCTGGAAAAAAGATCTTCTGTCAGCTACTGCTTTAGAAGCTGCTAGCTCAAAGCTTACAGCAACTAGCAATTCTCTTTCATCATTTTCGACACTGAAAAAGGTAATGAAGATGAGCTACGATCAGTGTGGATAGCTTTAATAACATAACATCCATTAAAAAATGGAAGTGTTGCATACCTGATGATAACAGCAGCAAGTAGGTGACTTCCTTCTACTCTGAGGACTGGATGTCCAGCCTTCAATGACTTATACTTGCTCGATAAAGTGTCTGAAGAACTTTCCTCTTCTATATCTTTGGAAAAAAAGGATGCTTCTTCTGTTTCAGGTTTATCCATTCCGTCTATGGATGAAAAAGGATTCCCAGTTTCCTTATAAAGCCAATGTGCGGCAAGTCCATGTTCAGCATACTCATGCATCCTCTGGTACGTAAAATGAAAGCTGAAAACATTAACAACTAAAGTATAATCAACATAATGTATGCAGCATATGTGGGAACGAATTTAGCACCTGTGTTCTTATCTGTACTTCTAGAGGTGAGTTGTCAGGGCCTTGGACTGCAGTGTGCAAGGACTGCAATTTTAGCAAGTAAGTACAGAAATAAGCACAATTCTTAAGATTAGAAGAATAAAATGATCATTTTAATTTAATCTCATAAAAGAAGAAAGCCTAACCTGATAGCCACTAGGCTTGGGGTTAAGGATATAGTCATCAAATTCACCATCTATTGGTGTCCAAAGCCTATACATGTAAAATATACATATTAATAAGAGCCAATATCTGGGGCCAATAGGGTCCACCTTAAGTAACTAAGATATACATGTCTAAAGTCTAAACTTAAATCTGTCAATACATAACACTGCGGAAATGGTAAAATAAGCTTAAATATATATCTTCATACAAATGATTGTGTTGAATGACTATATTTGTACAGATTGTATGCTTGATAGATGACTAGAATTTGACCTTTTTTTACCTGTGTACAATGTCAAGAAGACTATAACAACACTGAACTGCAGGCCCATGTAAGGTTCCATTTTTGTCTCCTACAACTACTCTTAATGCACGTGCATCATATACTTTATCAATGCTTATGTCCTTTCGTTTCATCTGCACAACATGCAACCATGACTTTGACCATTAATTTAACTCACAAAGTGGAGTCAACAAAAAATTATTTATGGCTAGTTGAATAAAATTATTTTATGATCATAAATGAAGAATAATGTAGTAATAATAAAACAAACATTAAAACTAATAATTAGAAACCTAGCACAATTCGTCACTTCCAAACACTCATTGCTTTCATTTAATTTTTCAATGTCAGTTGAGAGAAACTATTCTGACAGGAAATTGACCAAGAAATTGAGTTATGATGTGTAGAATCTGTGCAAGAGTAATTTGATTAAATGTTTTTGTCATATTCACCAACACAAGAAGATATGAATGAAAACAAACACCAAAAACCTAGATGCTACTGTTTGTGTGAGTGTTTTGGGGAAAGAAGGAGCCATGGATGAACATTGCCTACTAGTAAATCCCCAATACTTCCAACAATACTTCTTGCTCCATAGTCAAGAAGGAATTAGTGTGATTAAGATTAACTAGGTTGGAACTAATTCGCAACTACAAAAAATTTAATGGGAACCATGGAACTTGCATAACTTTTCTTTTTATGTCCAAAGTATTTTAACATAAACTTTCCATATATGCATCGACTTAATTGCATTAAGATCTATTCAAACTTACCTAGATGATTATAATTAACTCTTTAAATAATGCCATGGTTCTACATAATTATACAGTGAGTATAGCAAAAACACAATGGACGTAAAAAGGTCAAGAAATGAATTTGCTAATACCTTACTGTATAAACTATACAAGCTTTTCAGTCGACTTGATAATGTAACTTCCATCCCCGGAACGTAACTGCAAATGCAGAAGGAAACTATTAAGAACTACAAAATTGATTATATCATACTCCCTCCGGTCTCAAATATAAGAGAAATTAGGTCAACAAAAATAGATGTACTTAGTCCAAATTTTGGACCAAATACATCAACTTTTGTTGACCCTACTTTATCTTATATTCAAGACCAGAGGGAGTAGCACTATAGCAGTCAGCACATTAATCGTGCTACATGAAACACAAAGCATTAGGTAAAACAGGCATGTGTCTTAGACAATATCAGTATGTAAAGGTGGTAATGATAATGGACAAAAGAACATACGAAGCCGATATAATCAATTCTCGCTCAAGTGCTTCCTCACAAATTACCAATGATGCCAAAGCTAACCCAGCATCCTGAACAACCTTCGATTTTGTACATGTCTCCAGATTATTAGCAATACTAAAGAGAAAGTTAGCCCGTTTTCTCCGATCCAACAATACATCAAATGGGACTACAGCTTCCAACAAATCCTGAAAACAATGTGCATAATTAGAATGAAAAATTTGTTCTCACCATTTCACAGGACTTGTTATCAATCCTAAGAGGGTCTCTGACATCAAGAAAAAGGCTTACCAAATAGTCACTTCAGATAGGAGATAGCCTGCTAATTTTACTATTCGTGAAGTTTTGTTACTATAGAATACTTGCAAATAATCTAAAGTTTGGACTACGAAATTGACACAAAACATAAAACTCTCTTTAGTTGCCACATTATTGCTATACTACATTTGGCATAGTCTTTCTGGTTGTCAGTTAAATTTCCTTTAACATAATTACGTTGGTTATTATTTGAATTATTATTCCATATTAATGTAACTCCACCACCAATACCGCAGTACAAGCACCAAAAGAGGCATGCTCTTCTCCCTTCCCCTGGTTTCCTTTTCCCCCGTCCCATACCTATTTCGCTTGAAAGTTTCAGCTTACCATATTCTGAACTTCATTGTGTGCAAACAAAAAGTTACTATTAAAACAGTATAATATTGATCCTTGATATTATGTAGTCAGGCTCAAAAGAAGCATTTAGGTGTGATTTGTTACTGTTGCAATAAGCACCAGCCTAAACCAGAAAGCAACTACCCAAGGAAACTGTAAAACAGCATTTAACCAAACCTCATGATCATGCATACAAACAAGTAGAATGAACCTTTGAAGTTACAAATTCTTACCTTCATACTCGAGACTCCCTCATTGAACTTCAAGGATTTTTTGTAGAAAGAAGTTGAACTTTTGTCGTCCAAAGGTATCAAGCTGCCTTTCATATATAATCTTCTCGAGCTTCCTATTCTGGATGAAGGGCTCCACATGGAAGCCATGTCAGCTTGCATCTTTTGAAATATTTGAGGCTGAAATATAGTACAAATTATAAGTGTTAATGAATTGTAAAAATGAAAAACTCAAGTCATCTTGATAGTAAAATTAGATGGTTGTTTATATCTAGAAGCATGAATGGATTTCACAACTTCTTCTGATGAACATTTACTTTCACGTTAAACACAATAAGATAAAATATTCAGGCCCAGCAATAGTTTAAAATATATATTCGTCAGCTAAAACAACTTTTTTTTTTGTCTGTGGGGCTATACCTAATGATCACTTTCAAATAGAAAAAAGGAGCTAATCAATGTTTCATAAATTATTAAAGGTTTTTATGTACAAAAAGAATTTAATTCGAACAATATAGTCTTTTGGGCGCTTCTCTTTGATGCACTACATACAATTCCTCTAAGGGGTGGGCAAATGTTCAAAGTGATTGGCCACTTTGTGTGTCAGCTTTATTCCGTCTCACTTTATCACATAAATACATCAATAAAATTTATAGTTCTCGAATTTTAAGAAACATAAAAAAAATATTATTGGACCTGTAGAACAGCAAAGCATAGATCTTCAAGTTCAGCTTTCAACGCCCAGAGACCCAATCTTGAAGCAAGTGAACACCAAATAATTAATGTCTCCTCTGCAACAGCTTGAGCCTTGTGTAATGGCAGAGCATAACTGCAGAGCAATGATTGTCACCCAATAAAAAGACCTATGCAACATACCTATAAATTGTAAACTATTTATCCAAAAAGTTGAATATACTGTGACTTAAGGTCATTGATTTGAAATGTCTTCTATTGTAAGGAAGTCAACTCTGATAAGTCACAAAGAATAACTATTAAGCATTTAGAAAGCCCATGAGATCAAAATAATCTTTACAACATCTTTAAAGAACGACGGATCTGACGTGAATGAAAAAAATTGGGCAAAATAAAGAGACAGTCAATAGTTGGGCATAAAGGCAAAAAAATAGAATCTCGGAAGTGGTACATTGTTCTCATGTTGTGAAGACGATCTGCAAGCTTGATGAGCACAACACGTGGATCATCAATCATTCCCAAAAGCATGACTCGTAAATTACTTGCCTAGTAGATTAAGAATGAAACAGATCAGAAAACTTTCTGCTGCTAATTCCACTGTCCAATATATCTTACGTTCTACAATTTTAAAGAAGCCCATAGTTTCAATAGTATCTTTACCAACCAGAAGATGCATTACAATGGCAGATACAAAAAGTTGGCACATCAAACTTTTTGTAAAAGATTGATTTGATAAAATAAATCAACTCGAATTCCATGGGTGTGGTGAATGCCTAATGTAACCCAAAGGCTTTGAGTTCGAATATCTACTAGGGAATGTATGGCCTAGTGCCTCCCCCTCTCCTAAATAATTAATAAAATTCTCTCTAGCCAGCTTTAAAATAACAATAAGAAGAAGAAATAAAAAATAAAAAAGCTTGCATATAATACTGACCCAACCCCAAGCTTCTACAAGAAAAGTATCAAATATCAATTTAATAATGAAAGAGGAAAATAGGATGCACTTCACATATTGATCTTTGCATCATTCAAACCTATGGTAGGCAGGCATAACTTTCTTTACATTTGGTTGTTGATCACTAACATAACACCAAAGTATACTTACAAGCATAAATAGCTAATTGCTATATGAGTCAAAAGCAGGTTTTATACCTCTTCTTGTCCAAGGACGCCCTGGTTCACACTTACCCTTCGATGTCTGCGTAACAGCTGCAACAGATAATGTAGTTATAATTTAGTATGGTATTAAAAGAAAACAGTGATACTCATCAAAGTTATTGTGAGCTTCATGGCATTTAATATACAGAAATGATGAAACACTAGAATACATGTCATCACTAAATTCTTAACGTGTTGCACCCTAGTTATGTTAGGATGTCAGGTGAAGCCCAAAAGCTGGGAGATCTCCACCAATGAGTTCAGTGAAAAACCACAATAAGGAGCTTGACATCAAATCTTGAATCAAAACATTAAGTCAACCAGCATATAGGTTCTTTGTTTAGTTATATGGTCCTCACTTAATCCATTCTTAACCAGTGAGGGCCTTCATCACTGACATGGAATTTCAACCATTTTCCCCTTCAAATATGAGTTCCAAAACTAGTATGCTCCCCAAATCGCAATAATGAACTTGACAGTTGATACAACATCTTTACCTGAATAGGTTCTTTTTACTTACATGGTATTCCCATATCCTTTTAAGTGAATTTAACTCAACTTTGATACCTGGAGTTGTACGCTATTATGATTGTTGAAGAATTAAGGAAAATCAGATTTGATTTGATTTTATTTTATATTATTCTATTTATTTTTATTTTATGATTATGTCATTATTACTCAGTATTACTATTGTAATTTTATTTTCTATATAAACAGCTTAGGGCTGTAGTAATAAAATATGAAAGTATTTTGTCTTTTACTTTCTTCAATGATTGTATGAGTTAACCTTTGAGTTTGACAATGATAACCATGATATAAAGCCCCACCTCCAAGATTAAAAGTTATTAGAAAACGTTCTTTTTGTCTTTATGATACCTGATTTATATAACTCAACCTAGAAACACTGGCTACCAACTTGGCCACATCATCCCCAAACTCTGCCTCAATGTCATGTAGACTTTGGAAAGTGTCATCAACCACATCATGTAAAATACCAGCCACGACTGTTTCAACAGCCTGAAATGCAATGCCAAGATCTCAAACAAAGGAACAATAAATAGGAAACATGTTTCAACATGCAATTCATGCATCTTTAAAACACAAAAGATAACGGTAACATAAAAGCCAATATTTATGGCACATTGTATCAGTGACATACTGAATGTAGTTCACAGTACTAAATGATCAACCTGGCTATTTATGCAACATTGTAACAGAAACATACAATACTGATAAAAAAATTCAGTCAGCTTGTAGCTTTAATAACTAATTAGAATACATACCCGTTTACCACTTGATGGAACCAATGCAGCCAAAATTCTCCCTGTATGAATACAATGTGTTAAATAAGGATCTCCTGTCTTCCTTATTTGGCCTCGGTGTGCCTTCCTTGCAAAAGCTATTGCCTTCTGTACCTGCCTTCACACATAGCATAAGATATTTTAATGAGGCAACAAGAGAGCATGCAAGTCATAACGCGAATCGAGATATTAAACCTTTGCATCACTAAATATAGGATAGCCAGTAACATCTACTCCATCCTGCATAATGGTACCTGCATGTTATTAATTTACTTCTATTAATGTTATGAATCAGAGGAAAACTTGAAAGTTTGTCAATGAGTAAGACTCAAGGGTCTTATTATGAATAACATGCAGAAAAATGAAGTGATACAATGGTTGGACACATTATTAACAAGCAACTACCTGCAACTAAGTTATAATTAATTAATTTCAACATATTGTAACAAACTAATCCTATGTACAATTAACATTATTACCAAGACCTATCATGTAATAACAGAACCAGCAACAGACAAATTTTAACGCATGCAAAGAATGAACTACAGATTATACACTCAATCAATCTCAGCTTTATTTGAGAATATGACTTGAGATCAAATCGTTGAAGGAAAAACTACCATAAGTAACTCTTTTATTTGGAATCACAAATCGTAAGTAAAATCAATCGAATCAAAATCGGCGTAGTAACTAACCTCTCTAGTTCAAGACAGTGACAGTGAACACTGAACAAAATAGAAAAGAAAGAAGAGAACCTGGTTGTTCGTCGAGTTTTGGCCACAAGAAATCAACCTTGGTAGAAAGACAAGCGCCGGAAGCAATAGCGACGGCGGTAACTGCGACCTGATTGATGGCGGAATACACGGCGCCGTGGACGGAGGCGGCTTTGGCAGCAGCGGCGATTACATTTTCGGACGATTGAATAGCGATTTGGTGGAGCAAGCAGCGAATTCGCGAACGATGTGGATTGAATTTCCTGAAGTGACGGAATCTGCGAAGAAGTGGAAATGATTTGTTTTGGTGAAGTAAGATCGTAGAGCGTTCGCATGAGAGCATGTTGGTGCTCATGCTTATTCTCATGCTAATTGATAATTTAATACTGTATAGTGTAGTAAATAGTCAGTGATGAAGGTGGAAGAAACAGTTATTTTCCCGGGAAACTGTGAGAGAGAGAAAATGAGTGGTTGGAAAATGGAGAAGTGAAAAAATGAAAAAGGAATCTATGGCGGGTGCTGATATTTCTGATTGAAATCTCATTGTTATGTCGTTTAGTGCATTCATTATCACTTGATTTTCAACCGCTCTTCTACTTGATGGATAAACTCCCTCCACGACACCAGAAACAGCTTTTATTTTTATTTTTGGTGAATCAGCAGGAGCTATCACTATTGCTTTTTTGTTTTTTTGGGTGAAACAATTGGTTTTAAAATTGTGTAATTTTATATACACTTGTCAAAAAAAGAAATTTATATAAAATAGAGATTAAAGGAGTTATAAAACTAATTTATATTGTAATTGAATCATAATGATTCAGTTTGTCTTATTTTGTGCAGTTTTTATATCAAAGATCATCTTTTTACTTACTTCTGTGATGAGTTATTGCTAATTATGAGTGTAATATAATTCTCCATTCATAATGCATCTTCTTTATTCTCTATAACATAACTACTTAACATATAAACTATAAAATATCTTTATTCTCTATAATTTGTCCGATTTTGTGCACATTTTAAATCAAATATTATTTTTATTTACTATTATTATATTTTAGTTTATATATCGAGTAAAAATAAAGGATTTAATTCATATATGTTCAATGTAAAAAAAATTATATTGAGATTGCATCCAAATATTTTTTTATAACTCATCTAAAATGATTGATATTTAATTTTAATTACAACTACTACTAAAATCACATATACGAATGATTATAGTTTATTAAATACATAAAATGTAAATAAATCTCTTCTTATTGTAACTAGGAAATAAATTTTTTTAAATTTATAATTTTCAAAATGAAAACAAAATCATAAAAAATATAAAAACAATTAAACATGTTTTACTTCTAAACAACAAATAATTAACTTCTTAAACTAAACAATATGATGTGATTTGGAGTTGAATTATTTTCTTCATGGTCATCCAATCTCGTCTATGGAATATTGAATTTTATAGAAGAAGATAAGATCAAATAATAAAAAAAAATTATATAAAGTAAAAAAAAAAAAAAGAAGAATAAGCTAAGAAAGAACGAAATAGAAGGAGACTTGGTAATTCTAAAATAGAGAATAGAGAAATGAAAAATAAGGGAAAAAGGTGATGAAGAATAAAAGAAGCGAAGACAAAGAAGCAATAATTGAGAATTAATTAACACGCAAAAACTCCGTATGAGTTGTTAAAACTCACTATCAATTATTCAAGATCACAAATGATGATGATGATGATGATAACAAGTTTGAAGAACAAAGTGTTAATGCTTCTTTACTTTATTCATCAAGTGTCTCTGCAACTTCTTCTCCATATGTTTCGCTTCAAATGGAACTGCTTTTTTCCTTCCAAACGGAATATTGCCATCACTCTCCCTCGCACTTTTTCTCTTCCCACTCCGCTTCCTCAATGGCCTCAAGGTAAAACAAACACCAATTTTTACTGTTTTTCATTTAATTAATTAATATATTCTTTTATCTTATATTAATTAGAATGTTGAGTTTGATGTATAGAAAGACTAGACTAGACGAGATTAAGAATGACTACATTAGAGATGGTGGAAACTCGGCTTAGGTGGTGTGGGCTGTGAAGAAGAGATCAATAGATTTTGTAGTAAGGAAAGTAGATCAGATGGAGGGTAGTAAAATCGTAGAAACTGATGAAAACCTAGAAAAACCTATAATAAAAGCTATTATGAAAGACCTAAAGATTAATGAGTTGGTTGAAAGTATATGATATATGATAGAACATTATGGCATCATTTGATCCATGTAGCTGAGGCCACTCAGTGGGATAAGACTTTGTTGTTGTTGAAATTTTATTCTATGTCTCTAACTTGTCTTTCAGTAAACTAGCCTTTCACTTCATGTATAATGTTAGTCTATCTCTTGTAATTATTATATCCACTAAATTCCCTCATATACACATTAATTTACTTTGTGGAATTTGGAATCTGTGTGTGTCTTTAAATTAATCCATTATGTAATTTTGTATATATGGTGATTACTTTACTGATTACAGGACAGGATTTTGCTTCTGGAGTTGTGAACCTTGGTGAAATTGAAGTTTTTAAGGTCACTGAGTTTGAGCTAGTTTGGAGCAGCAATGTGATGGTGGAGCCAACAAAAGCGGTTGCAGTTTATAAACCAGTTGGAATACCAGATGGATTTCACATTCTTGGTCACTATTGTCAACCTAGTTACAAGCCTTTATGGGGTTTTGTACTTGTTGTTAAACAAGTGCAAGATTTCTCATGTAACATTTCCAACCACGACAAGCTACCAGCTTTAAGAAACCCTCTTGATTATACTCTAGTATGGTGTACTGATTCAGGAAGAAAGAAAATGGTCACGCCAGTTGATTCAGCTTACTTTTGGCTACCTCAGCCTCCTGAAGGTTACAAAGCCCTTGGTTACTTGGTTACTAATAATCATGAGAAACCTGATTTAGACGAAATTAGTTGTGTTCGCGTTGATTTAACCGATAAATGTGAACCTTATCGCACATTATTTGACGTTGGATCAATAATTCCCAAGTTTCCATTTTGGGTTTGGAATTTGAGACCTTGCGACAGAGGCATGTTGGGGAAAGGAGTTTCAATTGGGACATTTTTTTGCAGTAGTTCTTGTTGGAACAAGGGAGAAGAATTACCTGTTGTGTGCTTGAAGAATTTGAATCCCGATCTACCAGCAATGCCGCGGCTCGACCAAATAAATGCACTTATAGAGCATTATGGCCCTACTGTTTTCTCTCATCCTGAGGAAGTTTATCTGCCTTCTTCTGTTGATTGGTTTTTTAGTTGTGGAGCCCTTTTGTACCGAAAAGGCGTGTCTAAAGGCGAGGCTATTGATTCAGGTGGATTGAATTTGCCGGGTGGTGGAACAAATGATGGAGAATTTTGGATAGATTTACCAAGTGATGTTATTAGAAGGGAATCTATCAAACATGGGGACTTGGAAAGTGCTAAACTTTATGTTCATGTGAAGCCTGCATTTGGTGGAACTTTCACAGATATTGTAATGTGGATTTTTTGTCCATTCAATGGACCATCTACTCTAAAATTTGGAATTAAAAGCATTTCTTTTAACAAAGTTGGTGAGCATATAGGTGATTGGGAACATTTCACACTTCGAATAAGCAACTTCAGTGGAGAGCTTTGGAGTATATATTATTCACAGCATAGTGGTGGTAAATGGGTTGATGCATATGACTTAGAGTATATTGATGGAAATAAAGCTGTTGTGTATTCATCAAAAAATGGACATGCAAGTTATTTTTATCCTGGAACCTATATACAAGGATCTTCAAAACTTGGGATTGGGATTAGGAATGATGCTAGGCGTAGTAATTTGTGTGTGGATTCAAGTGTTTCCTATGAGGTTGTTGCAGCTGAATATTTAGGTGATGTTGTGAAAGAGCCTCAATGGTTGCAGTTTATGAGACTGTGGGGTCCTAAAATTGTGTATGATTCAAAAACTGAGCTGGATAAGATATTAAATGCTCTTCCTATAAGGCTTCGAAGTTCTTTTGGTAATTTGTTAAAAAAGCTTCCAGTGGAGTTGTATGGCGAGGAAGGTCCTACTGGGCCCAAAGAGAAAAATAACTGGATAGGAGATGAAAGATGGTGAATTGATGTTAATTCTTACATCACACGGATTAGTCAAATAAGCAAATTCTTGACCACAAGTATTGTAGTTGTAATGTTTTGTATGTGAAGTAATGTTATAGTTTTATGTAGTGCTATGTATTGTAAAAATGAAGAAAAATGCTCTCATTGAGAGTTGAACTCAAGACCTCCCGCTTACTAAACGGGTGCTCTAACCAACTGAGCTACGAGAGCTTGTTGTTAAATTATCATATATAAAATACTTAGCTCAAGCAACTTTTATTATTTCAGCTTTTTATCAAATCTGGTATAAAGATGATTCTTAATCATGTTTCGTTTTATTTTAAAATGACGTTAATTTCAAGGTAAACTTCGATATTAAAATATTGTTTACTATATTCGTCATTAGAGAGCCTTTTTTAGGGAACATTATTGCAGAGCTAAATATTAATAGTTATATTTTTGGAGGGGGCCTAAATAAATAAATATTTACATTTTTTCAAAAATAATCAAATATTTTTGTTTCTCAAAATTGTTTGATGTATACCAGTTTTCTTTTGCGAGAAAAAAATGAACATTTTGGAATTTAAATATAGGTTCGTCCAGTTTTTTTTAAAAAATAATCTATAAAAAATATTTATTTTAAGAGTTTAATACAAAATATTTATTTTAAATAGTTATTAAGAGTTTAATAACTACATCAGACATCTAATCACATTTCATTAGTCTTCAATTACAAAATGATATTTTGAGTAAATAGGCTTTAAACTCTTACGATAAGAAGTTATTATTTTAGATGTTTTTGAAAAATAATTCAATTTTAACGAGTGTGGTGAACAAAAGAGAATATTAAAATAATAATTTTTATGGTTGTAAACAAACATAAATTAATGAGTAAATATTCATTTCTGTCTTTGAAAGTGTCATGCGCTATCAAATTAGTCTCTAAATTAATTAAAATTATTAAAAATTCTTTAAATATTAATTTTCGTTAATCAGTTAGTTCCAAAATGTTAACCATTTGTCAATTTATTAACTAAACTCTTATTTCGATCCTCGAAAGAAAATGTAATTTTAAATCTAAGTTCTCTTTTCCTCTCTTGTTCCCCTATCCCTCTTCTTCTTCACTTCATCTTTTGTTGGCCACCAATTACAATATTCATAAAATAGTTAAAACATTGAAAACAATTACTAAGCTCCAATATTTTCAATAGTATTACACCATCTAAAGCAAATCAACAATAAACTAGGTTTAGAGTTAGATAATAATACTCATGTATAGATATATATGTAATATGAATGATAAATCATAGATAGCGCAAAAACACGAAGGTAAAAAAAAAAGGAGGTTTATGAACAAAGAGAAATTACATTTTCTTTTATGGATCAAAATGATAGCTTACTTGACAAATTGACAGATAATTCACGTTTTAGATCTAACTATCTATCAGAAGTAACATTTTTTTAATAATTTTAACTAATGTATGGACTAACTTGACAATGCATGACACTTTCATGGACTAAAATAACAGTTTACTCAAAATTAATTTCTATTTCACATAAAAATCTCTACAAAACATATTATTATTATTATTATCATTATTATTATTATTATTTTACTTGACTAATACTTATATTTAATAATACTAAAAAATAATACTTATATTTAACATAAAAAGTATACCGCTGGGGCATAGAATTATATTTCTACAAATAGTAGTAACTTATATGATTATTTAGTGTTTGAATGAATTTGTATATACTCATATGCGTATAAATAGACCACATAATTATGACATCTTTAGCTATTCTGTTACATCCCCCATCACCCTCAGCCCAAAAATTATTGTTGCACCCATAACCTCTCCACCCATTGAGGAAAGACTAATTAAAGTTGAGTGCTCAACATGTATTTGAAAAGAGTGGTAAACAACACATTTGGATTAAGAGACTTAGTGGCACCCTTTGAATTATTATCTGGACAATTTCTGCTTAAAAAAGAGCAGTTAAGATATCATTCATCAAATTTGTGTCATAAAAAAAAAAAGATTATCTTGCTTAGAATGTGTCATCAAAATTTAAAGGTTCAAAGTTATACTAATCCAATCAAAAAATGGGTTGGTAACTTTCTCCACATTGATCAATTGAGTAAATAATGGTTTTCCCACCAGAGGGAATAACAACATTAGAGATCAAAAGACGATACTTCTGGTATGGTTCTTTTCATGGCACCTATTCTTTGAAGATAATAAACAATAGCTTTAGGATCTAACTATAAAGAAGGTAATTTTTCTGGTGTAGTACTCTTGACAGCTCCTATTCTTTGAGGTGGCCACACAACATGGGTAACCCTTCCTCGAATTAGACCCAGAGGAATCTGCAAACAAAAATTGTCATGTTACCATAATTTTGAGGTTTAAAAGAAAAAGCACCAGCTATTGCCGGCATTAAAGCATTAACAAACTCCAAAATAACCCATCAATAAAAAATTTATGTCAGGGCTAACAATGTAGTACTCCTCGCTGATTCAGTAAAGAGTAAATGCTGTCCATGAAATTTAATTTAAAAGATGTTTTTTTAGTAAATGATTGATATATTAATAGGCTGGTAACAGGTTTTGCCTAGGTGGGCCAAAAGACATGGCTAGTAGTGAACAAATATGAAATATGTGGAATGTAAATCCGTAAGTTGATCCAGTGATGATCATGAAACTATTGTGAACAGTGTTTTGCATAAATACATTATGCAATGCAATCTAAGTATACCTAATTAATCAAAGAAGATCTTAGTCTTTATTTTGATAGAAACTCATAGTGATAGTGATAATAGCAACTTACAGGTCCATATGATTTTGAATCAGAGCTAGAAGTTACATTATCTCCCTCGACCCAACAGTGTCCTTCCGGAATCTTTAGTACGTCATGGTTATGACGGTTAACAAACCACTCGCCAGGTAATGCAATTATTCTCTTTATGTGTGTCTCTTTGTAATCCAACGGGGAACTGCGAAAGTTTCAGATTGAGTCAATAAGACTTCTAATCAAAGCAACTTAGGTCTCAGTTATAAATTCTGATAAAACAATTTTTTTGTTGGATCAAAATCATAAATTTACAGACGTATGAATATAACAACAAAATGTCTAAAGGAAGATCAGATAGTATAGACTATAGTGTATAGAGTGCATAATGAAGCATTCAATGCGAATAGCAGAAATGCAATATTAACCCAAATACATACTTTGCATTGTTAAAACAATTTCAAGGTTCACCGTGGCTACTTCACCTATTTATTAACTTCCAGATATCATATCAGTGTTGTCAAATAGCTGCTATTAGCAGCGCTATAGCATAGTGAAATTTGAACTAATAGCTATTGCTCTACGATACACTATTACGGCAGAATTTGAATTTTGAACAAACAGTTATTTTTTGCGATCCACAATTGACAACATTGCATCATATAAAAAAGACATATGGCATATAAATGTAAACAAAATTATCAAGAGTCAAATACATGAAAAAATGATGGACAGCAATATTACCGAAAGATTACGACATCACCGTGTGAAAACTTGTACTTCTGAAGGCAAAGTTTCTCAACCAAGACATAATCATCTGCAGAATAATCAATGATCAAAAAACAAAACCACAATTGTAAAAACCATATTTTTCTGTAAAACCCTTTATCAAGAAAAGTACCCTTTATCAAAGAATCAGTTTTAGGATTGAAAGTAGGAGACATGGAGCCACCTCGAACAGGAACAACGGTAACATAACGATCAGACACAGTCACAGCAATGAGTCCAAATGTAATGAACTTTTTAGTAAAATTCCATATAAAGTTTCTTGTCCCCATGTGTTTAGGTCATGTCTATGTTAAACATCAGCCATCTAAACCTAGCTTTCAACATCAAAGCAACAAGAAAAAGGTGAGTGAACATTGAACAAACATAAAAAAAATTAAAATGAAAAATTACATTCTGCCAGCAAATATTGGAACAGAAAAATTTCAAAGCTACCTTAGTCTCAATTTTTAAAGAACAATAAAATAAAAACTATAGAAAGAAAAAATTATCGATTCAGTCTTAACTAAATTCACTCTAACCAATGAATTTGTATTCACACTATAAGCAGTTGAAATCGTAAAAGAAAAAAATAAATGGTAGAAATGGAAGAACCTTCGTTACCTTGAACTGCGATTCAGCAATGTCAGTGGAGAAGAAGAAGAAGACGCAGAGGGTTCAGGTTGAAATCTGTGGGTTAGATTAAAAAAAAAGAAGGCCCAATTGTTCAATGGGTTATATATTTTGTAAAGAGGGCACATTGCTACCACAACCCCACAATTTATTTCTGCACATCCCTTTATTTAATTTAGCTAAAATAAATTTACTCTACACATATCTCACATCTTCTTTTCTATTTCAGTTGTTTCTTGGATTGAATTTTTGGAACAAATGTTAGATGGTTTCTTTTTTTCATATTTTTATCAGATATATGTCAGGAACAACCGATTACGACGTACGTATATTTTGAACCTAAAAATACCAAAATATAAATTCTTCGACACACGTTAAAGAAAGAAATTATGTAAATATTAATATATTTTAGAAATTCATTTTCACTTTTACTACTTGCACCCCCGTTTTTGCTTTCCACATCCCCTAAGTCTTTTTAAAAACCAAAAACCCCAAAATATCCTTCAGTATTCTATCTCATTAGACCACTTTCTTTTTCCTTCTTCGTCCCCTTTTTTACCTTCTTCCATATTTTAAACCCAAAAATCACAAAACCTAAAAATCATCCATAACTCACCCACTATAACTCATTATCATTCAAAACTCATAACATTTACTCAAACCTTATAACCCATTAATCTCATATTGTCATTGTTGTTAAAGTGTTCAAAGAAGATACATTCAAAGTTTTGATTTTGGTTGAGTTTCTTTTTTCAAATTTGGAAATTATACGTAAACAACTGAATTTGCGTAAACAATAGAGTTCACGTGAACTCATATGAAGCAAAGATATGTGACACTGAGTTCACGTGAACTCATATGAAGCAAGGATATGTGACACTGAGTTCACGTGAACTCAAGTTTACCTTGTACCAAATCAGTAGAGTTAGCGCATTAATTGGAATTGAAATTAATTAGAATTAATTGGAATAAATTTTGGAGTTACTTGCCATAATGAATCTTACGTGAATTCAGTTCAATACGTGAACCTGTCATTCAGCTCACATACTGTTTTAAAAAATCGAGAATTACAATGTTTTAATGAGGTAGAAGACTGAAGGGTATTTGGTTTTTAAAAAGACTTAGGGGGTGTGGGAAGCAAAAACGGGGGTGCAGGTAGCAACAGTGATTCATTTTTCTAGGCAACACATTAGTTTTTAAAATGCAAGATTTTTATTTTGTTTTAGAAACAAGATTTTGGAGGCCAATTATGTTTTGAAATACACATTTATTATTATTATTAAAAAATATATATCATGGATATATGTATACTTCAACATAGCAGAATTGTGGTTAACTAATGAGCTGGTTCATGGTGGTTTTAGGTTTTTGGTTTTTATAGTTTATTTTAAAAGTAAAACATGTTCAAATAAAATAGGTTTAATTTGGTTACTTCACAAAAATAGAAAGGTCAAAATAGTGGCCGCCGATGGTTAAAATTGTTTTAAGTGTTAATAATTAGTTTTTTAAACTCAAAAATAAAAGCTACAAATTAACATAAAAAAGAAACTCAAATTCATATTTGAAATTCAAAATTGAAAGTGAATTTTAATGTAAAATTTTAAACACATAAAACAAAACAGAAAAGTATCTCGAAAGAGCCTTAATAAATAATGAAATTGGTTTCCTATTGATAGAGACAGAGGATAATTTTCTCTAGGAGAACCATTTCTCTCTTAGGATGTGTTTGGCTGAGAAGGAAAAAGGAGAGGAGGGATACATAACTCTTAAATATAAGAGCAACAAATTTTAAATTAATTTTGTATATAGATCGCGATTGAACATGTTGTGGTCTTGTATTTATTTACATAAGTTTTAACAGTAAAAAGATTCCTACATTCTATATGATTCTTGAATGAAACTAGCCAAAGTTTACACATTCATTCGTCAATGACAACATTTTCAATTAGAAGGATGAGATTCCTTTGAAGACTATCATCCTATCCAGAAGCTTTTCTGTCCTTAAGAGTTGAAGCCAACCAGTCCAACCCTTCAAAAAGGCCATCACCCTTAAGGGCACAAGTGCCTTGTATGTGCCATTTTCTATTCCTTAGATCAAATAGACCAAGTCCTTCACATACTTCCTTTGGCGTCATTGCCCCTCTCTACAAAACAAGAATAAAATATAGAAAACTAACAGTAGCATGCATTATTTCATCCTATACATGCTTATGCAGTAAACAATGTCATTATGTCAACCAATTATATGCTTTGGCTCCCATGTGATCTTTGGATCCGGATTGCATGCATTCGGTACATTTTTTGTCGTCCAATTAAGATGGTCAGCCTAGATTTCAAGGTGGATTGTAGATTTAATAGAAACAATAAAATCCCGAACTTGAAATCCGGATTGTCCAATCTTTGTTGGATGACCACAAATGTACCGGCTGAAGGACTTCATGCAATCCGGATCCGTGATCTTTAGTGACAGAGATAGCCTTAATGTCAGGTCATGCAGTAGTAAGAACAGAAATGAAAAATAAAAAGTTACAAAGATTTACCAGGTCCTGTTTGTTTGCAAACACCAATATGACATTATCAAGCATAGAAGGCTCATTTATGATTTCCTGCAAGTAATCCATGAATTAATTCAATTCATAATTGTCAATAACATACATTCATCTCCACACATACATAATAATATAGCGAAATTTGATTTTACCACCTGAAATTCTTGCTTTGCTTGATCTATTCTCTCACGGTCGAGGCTATCAACAACATAAATCTGCATAAATGCACACATCTGTATATAAATATCAACTTTGCTACTTTTATTTCCGCAGACCTTTCTTTTCAAGAGACTGTTTAGGAGAGCTTATGAAAAAAGCTTATAGATTATTACATGAAAACAATTTGACCTTATTTTATCTTTTGTTATAGAAACAGTTATACATAAACACTTACATAATAACTTTTTATACTATAAACGCTTAATTTAACTATGTATCCAAGTATATTGCACATATTAACGTAGGTGAAAGAAGGAATCTTTCAAAAAACCCGCCAGCATAGCACAACTTTTATTTTCACTTAGAAAAAGACATAAAAAGCAAGGAAAGTGATTCATACCAGACCATTGGTGTTGTCAAAATAGTGCTTCCAAAGTGGCCTTAATTTGTGTCGTCCTTGCCCTCCAACATCCCAAACTGTAAAATCAACATTTTTATACTGAACTTTCTCCACATTGAACCCTGCAAAGCAAAATAATTTTGTAATCCTACAGAAACAGCATATAGACCTATATATGTCAAAGAAACCATTAATGAAATTAATTTAGAAAGTTTCAACAAAGTGGTGGGATAAGCTATTGTCTATAACATGGGAAATCCTTACCATGAACATTTTCAATAATTTCTTGACAGAAATATCAAAGAAGGCAACAGTATTACAACAAGTTAGATAACAAAACTCAAATATAATTTCATGTGAAACAGTGAAAAGCAAACAGTTAGGCCCAAATACTTGACAGCACTGAATACATTAAATTAGAGATTTAACAACTACCATTAACAAACTACTAACACGTCCAACTTTAGATCTTGCAAAAAAAGATTGTGAGAAAAAACAGCTTGATCATCAAAAGCTTCACCTGTCTTTAGATGTCGAAGACACGGGTTCGATTCCCGTAAGGGATGGCTACTCTTTCCCGGCCGCTTTCAGTTAGTGTTCATTGCTGAGTGATCGCTCGCAATCTGGCTGGAAAGGTGGTCCGGAAGCTTTCTCTCTCCCAGCAAGCAAGACGAGATCACCACTTCTCTGAGTAATGGACTTCCTTTCATTCTTCCTTAGCCTATGATGTCCTATCATAGATTATCGAACCTCCGACAGACAGAATCCCCATGCATGCGTTCTTTCTCTCCCCCCCTCAGCCATACATCTCTTTTTTTTTTCTTTTGGCCGGCATTGAACCCCACCTACGGCAAAGGAAGCAAGTCTGCTTACCCTCATTCAAACCAATGCAAAGCAAGAGACAAAAATTCAAATAGATAACTGAAGAGCTATAAAGGTCAGATTCTTAAGAAATGGTATCACTATCTCCCAACACAGAAATAGCACATGACATGGATGCAATGAACTATGAATAATAATTAGAGTTAATTACGAAGAATATAAAAAAAGACCCACCAACTGTAGGAATAGTAGATAAAACTTTTCCAAGTTGAAGCTTGTAGAGTATAGTTGTTTTACCAGCATTGTCAAGACCAGGCATTACAACCTGTGAGAACCAGATCAATCAAATAGAGTAAGCAAGCAAGTAAACAAATTTGAAAGGAAGTAGTTGATAGCTGATAGATATACTCGTATCTCAGGGTTGCCAAAGAAGGTGTCAAACAGCTTCCGAAAAGTTTGACCCATGGCTATGGCTGAGGAGAGGGAGGGAGAGAGAGAGAGAGAGAGAGAAAGATTCAAGTTTGGACTTTCAATTTGCCTCTTGCTTTGTTTATTGATTTATTCCTTCTTAGAAGGGTGATTTTAATATACTATGGATATCACATTCACATGGTTCAACCATGGACCTATTCAAAATACAGACTTTTTCCCCCACAATAACAAACCACTTCATTTCAATAAAAACTAAAGGGAGGAAAACAAATTAAAATATGATTAACAACTTCATTTGTTTAGCTCAATAAACTTTGGTTTGCATTAAGGTTTGGAAAACTATCTAAAAAAATAAGGTGACACTCTCCTATGATGACACCAAAATATAAAACAATTTCCTTCTAGTGATTGATAAGGTCTGCCACTGCTTTGTAGACCATTTGAATCTTTACACTATCCAGCCCGTGATCTAAAATCCATTTAAGGCCATGGCTCATTTGAGTAACTTGACTAGAAGATGTTTCTTTGTTATCCCAAAATTTCTCATTCCTCTGGCACCAAAACTCCACAAAATTGTTGCAATTTTTTTTTTTTTACTTTCTTTAATGAAAGTCTTTAAGTTAGTCATTTGTAATTTCACCTTTGACATATTATTGCAAGTCTCAGCACTTATGGACAACACTTGTAGAAAACACATAAGCTTTATCTTTATTCAGAATATAATTTGAAATATTAATATATCAATTCTAAAAATTATTATTTATTTTTTATAACACTTGTCTTATATATTAGATGTTATATTGGCCATTTGTTGTGAATGACCCATCATAGCTTAGGATAATATTTAGCAAGTAATGAAATTGTTTTCTCATCAGCCGGTACGTTCATAGGATAGAGGATAGTTCTCTCTCAGCATTCTTCAATTCTCTAATAGTTTCCTTCACAACTCTCATAACAGTAAGATGGATCCATCTTTCATTCTAGATACATAAATTCCAACTTAATTTTGTATATAGATCATGATTGAACATGTTGTGGTCTAGTATTTACATAACCTGAGTTTATATTACAGATTTTCCTATATTCTACAGCATTCTTTAATGAAACTGGCCAAACTCTACACGTTCGTTCGTCAATGACAAGTGCCAGAGTATCTGCAGTATACAGTAACACCCATGATGATGTAATGGAATGACAAACAAGAATGTAACTCGTGAACAACAGAGTATAGTATAGTTCATACGTTGATAATTAGAAGGATAAAGTTCCTGTTGAAGAGTATCCAGCAGCTTTAATCTCCTTCAGAGTTGAAGCCAACCAGTCCAAGCCCTCATAAAGCCCATCTCCCTTAAGGGCACAAGTACCTTGTATGTGCCATTTTCTATTCCTTAGCTCAAACAGACCTAGTCCTTCACATACTTCCATTGCCGTCATTGCCCCTCTCTTCAAAACAAGAATAAAATGTAAAAGTTATACCCAAACTTGAGCACAAAGCAAAACTTAAATTGATGGAGGAGAGTATTTTTATTAAGAAAATGAAAAGTCAGCTAGTATTACAGGATATTAATTAGTAATTGTTATAGCACACAAAAAAAAAGCACCAACAAATAGAAATATCATTATTAGCTCCAGTCTAGTGGTGCTCTAGAACATGTTTAGGGTGTGCAATCACATAGGGCTCCATTTTTCTAGCGCACCAATATAATATTTCTACGTTGAAAAATTATATAATTAAAAACTTTATTGGTTGTAGGCTTGTAGCTTTAGGTGCTCAATTTTTTGTAACCAAAATTGTGAGACCAAAATTGAGTAACAATTCAAGACCTTTTAACTAATATCATATTATTTTAATTGTCAACAAATCGAGCAACCTAACAGTAGCATGAAATATTTTATCGCATACAAGCTAAAGCTGTAAACAATGTCATTATGTTGACCAATTATATTCCTAGGGTCCCATGTGATCTTCAATCACAGAGATAACTTTAATTCCAGGTCATGCAGTAGAAAGAACAGAAATGAAAAAAGTATCAAACTTACCAGGTCCTGTTTATTTGCAAACACCAGTATGACACTATTAAGCATAAAAGGATCATTTATGATTGCCTGAAAGTAGTCCAGATTTAAATTCAGATCTCGTTTATAATACTACACCTACACATATGCACACATAAAATATGATAGTGAAATTTGATTTTTCCACCTGAAATTCCTGCTTTGCTTGACCTATTCTCTCACGATCCAGGCTATCAACAACATAAATCTGCATAAATGCAAACATCTGTATATAAATATCAACCTAGCTACCTTATGCCTATACACCTTTCTTGGCAGGCCTATTTGACATATTAACAATGGCAAAGAAGAAAATTTTCACAAAACTGCCAATATAGCACAACTTTTCTTTTCACTGAGAAAGAAACATAAAAGCAAGGAGATTGATTCTTAGTTCTTACAAGACCATCAGTGTTGTTAAAATAGTGCCTCCAAAGTGGCCTTAATTTCTCTTGCCCTCCAACATCCCAAACTGTAAAAACAACATTCTTATACTGAACTTTCTCCACATTGAAACCTGCAAGGCAAAATAAATTTATAAGCATACAGAAACAACATATAGACCAACCTTAAAGAAACCCTTGATGAAATGAATTATAGAAAGTTTGATAAAAGAAGAGGGATTAGATAAGACCCATAACATGGCAAACCCCTACAATAAATACTTTCAATAACTAAAGAGGGCAACACAGATGAGTTGAGGTTCAAGTGCTTGAAAGAACTGAATACATTAAAGTAGATATTTAATGACTATCATTAACAAACTATTACTATATGGTTTTCTTTTGTCCATGAGGTGTCAACTTACTACGATTTTGACTTTGTAACTTCAAGGGACATAACTCAAATCTCCACGAAAACTATCGTAAAATGACCATTAGTGCTACTTTAATTAATAATGATTCCACCCTTCCCCAATTTTTTTAATAAAAAAATTAACAAACTATAAACACGATCAACTATAGATCTTGCTACAAAAATTATTAGGATGCAACTATTAAAACCACATGTAACCTCTAGAAATAGAAAAATGAAAAGAAGATATAAACAGAGACAAAAGGAAGATTTAGAAGAAGAATGGGCCAACTCTTGTTCACATATGTTATCTCAATCAAATTTTTACAAAAATATGTGTGTTGTGCCAAACCTCAACTTTTGCAGAATGAGCTTTACTATCACTACAAACAAACCAGCCATAACACCCTTCAGCTACCAATACAGAAAATAACACATATCACATGAATGCAATGCAAAATGAACAAACCACGAAAATAAAAACAAAAACAATAATAATAATAATAATTGAAGAGTTAATTATGAGGATTATCATTATAATTATAATAAAATAAAAAAAGAGGTAGTAACCAACCAATTGTGGGAACAGTAGATAAAACTTCTCCAATGTGAAGCTTGTAGAGGATAGTTGTTTTACCAGCAGCATCAAGACCAAGCATCACAACCTGTCACAGTAAGATCAATAGATTAAGCAAAATTAACGAAGAAGAGAAAGAAGAAGAAACAGAAGGTACCCTCATCTCAGAGCTGCCAAAGAAAGTGTCAAAGAGCTTCCGAAAAACTTGACCCATGCTTGTTGTCGAAGCTTTCAATTGAGAGAGAGAGAGAGAGATTTGAAGTTTGTTTGGGGTTTTGATTTTTCAACAAACAACTAAGAACTTTCTTTTTATGTTCCAGAACAACAACTAAAATTAATACATTCTTTTTGTAACATTTAGTTTTCAATTTTGCTACCACACCCCATTTTTACCACCCACACCCTTTAATTTTTTTTAAAAAACAAAATACGCAAAATGCCATTATCTATTTATAATATTCTTCAAACTCATTTATTTATTCATCATCATTCTTAATCTCATAATTCACATATCATAAAATCATCCATAACTCACCTATCATAACTCATTATCATTCAAAACTCACAACACTCACTTATAACTTACATCACATTAGTCTCCTCTTCACATTGTGCTTAAAGTGACCCAATAAAGTATATTTATTGTTTTGTTTTTGAGTTCGTTTTTTTTTCTTTCAAAATCTAGGGATTGTACGTGAATTCGGTTCACGTACGTTATTAAATTTAAGAAATCTCAAGCAGTACACGTAAGCCTACGTGAATTAAGATTGTGTAACTAATGAAGTTAAGAAATTCACATGAGCTACATGAACTAAATTCATATATGCCTACGTGAACTCAGTTCACGTACACTTACGTGAATTGAATTCAAGTAAACGTACGTGAATTCAATGTTCACGTAGGAGTACTGTATATTTCTGAATTTTTTTATATGTTCTTTTTTGGATGCAGATAAATGGACTAAGGGAGAGATAACAGTGACGAAATGTATGAAGGTTTGAAACCTGATTTTGATGCAATGAATGATGGTGTTAAATCGAAATTGAAGACGCTATGAATGACAGAGTTGAACCTGTTATGGTTGATTTGACTGATGTGTTTACCACCGACATGATGTTTGATACACCAGATGATTTATTGAATTGGGCTAGAAATGTTGGAAGGGAAAATGAAATTGTCGTTGTCATTTTTAGATCTGAAAATGCGACAGCATGACAAAAAACAAAGACAATTAATTCTTGGTTGTAAATGAAGCTAAATATAGACCTTGGAAGAATTATAAACCTACGAGGAATACTTGGACTAGAAAATGTGAATGTCCATTTAAGTTGAGAGGAACACGTGTTGGTGACGGATAGTATCTGCATGTAATATCTGGTCTCCATAACTACGAATTAGCCACACAAAAATTAACTGGTCATTCTTTCTTAGGCCGATTGTCTCGTGAAGAGAAAAATGTACTTGGTGATATGACGAAGAACATGGTAAAACCAAGAAACATATTGACGACACTAAAAGATCATAATGTTGAAAGTTTGACGACAATAAAATAAGTTTACAATGCACGTCAAACATATCGTTCATCGCTTAGAGGTAATAGAACAGAAATACAACATCTTTTGACATTGATGGAACGCGATAAATACATCTATCGATATATGAAGGTAGAGGGTTCAGATGAGTTAAGGGACATATTTTGAGCTCATCCAGACGCTATCACTCTTGTAAATAATTTTCACATAGTATTGATTTTGGATAGCACATACAAGACATGTAGGTATTGAATGACATTACTTGAGATTATTTGTGTTACATGTATTGAAATGACATTTTGTGTAGGATTTACATATCTACGGTCTGAGCGTGCTGATAATTTTGTGTGAGCACTACAAATGATGAAAGAACATATTACAAGTGGTGAAGTTCAAGTCGTCGTTATTGAATAATAAAAAATTTATTTATTATTATGAAATATGTTAACGTTTAATAATGTGTGACATTATCTCACAATTACAAATTATAACTACTCAATCTCTCATACATGTTCATGCCATTGTTAATTGGTGAAATCGCTTACCATTATTAATTGGTCAAATCCCTTATATTTGTGCCTATTAAATAGCTCTACGAATAAAAAGATTCTACAAAAAATAAAACAAATTTTATAATTAAAAAAAAAAAGGGACATTGAGAAATTGGTAGAGGGAAAACCTATTTCCCTTCATTGTTTGAAATTTTTTTTTTTTTTTGAGAAATCATCTGTTGCAAGGCCGATTTCTCATCTTCATGTAACTGAAAAAATAAAAGAGTGGTTTTTCTGTTTTTAATAAAAAATGAGTGATATTTTGCTACTTAATTTCTTTTTGTGGTAAAAGAAACCTCATTTATTATCTGTCAAATTAAGATGAAATTGCTGTAGAATATGCTAAATTTGATTTATGTAGTAAATATTATTTTTTTTAAAAATACTACTACTCTATTGAAGTATGTAGTAAGTTATTTACTGTTCTATCAAAAAGAAAAATAATTTTTTTCATCAAAAAGAAAAAAGTAAATTTTGTAAAAAAAAGTTTAATTATTTACTTCCATCGGCTAACTTAATATAAGATATTGAAAGCAAAAGAGAATAAATGTGTTTTATTCTTTTTCATACTAAAAAATTTAATGCTTATATCTTGTTTTAATTTTGAGATTAATATATATTCAATCAAATTAAATTATTATGCCACTTAAAACATCTTTATATCTATTTTAACTATTACTACATGTATAATACTAAAAATAAGAGAAAATAATTATTTTTATTTTTAAACATGTGATGTATCAATACTTTAGTATTTAAATTTATTATAATTAAAAAATATCTTCAAATATCTTTTATTAATAGTTTTATAAAAAATGTATTTGAGGACTACATTAATCAACTAAAGTCACATAAAAACTAAAATTACTAATAAAAGATGAATTTAAATACATTTTTACAATTTTAATATATTTATTTATAGACTATTATAGCAACAGCTCCCCTTAAAAAAAAGAAATATTAAAACATATTAGAGGCGAACATTCCCATTGTCACTATGCTGCTCAGCAACAACAGATGAAAATAATTATAATTAATAACCAACACGCCATTTTAACTTTGTCCAACCCTTTTTCTGGCAAATATTAATTAAGATGCCCAAAAAGAAAGGCACACTAAACTATGTTTGGGGATTTCTCTCAATAGTTTTAACACAAATAAAATTTCGGTTTGGATTTGAACGGGACCCATGATCTGCAACAAACCAATACCATAAATACATGTATTCTTTTCTCAAAAAGCAAAAAGCCCATTGTTAAATAATACTATTACGGTAAATTCATGTTCCAAAATCAATTGGTGAAAAAAAAATACAAAATATCAAACCACAAGGGTTTTCTGCACAATCCGCCAGAGGTTAGGAGGTCATCAACAATGAGAACTGAGTCGTTCATCCTTGTAATAATTCTATGGAATGCTTCTCTGATGAAACATTTACAAATGACTAGTATCTGCATCACCCTAAATCAGCAACTGAAAAATCTACACTCACCTAAAAGACAAGACCAGGAAGTATCGCCAGCCTAACCTCTGATATCAGGAATCTATGCCAAACCAGTCCCAATATGAAATATCGGGAAGAGCGGAAAAACAGAACTATGCTATAAATTAAGGAGGACAATGTTGTATCTGTTCTCAAAGCATCTGGTGTTTATTTGAATGAATGCGCCTGTGACACAAGTAAAATTGCCCTCTCCAATTTACTCCCATGTTGATTAGCCTATAGCTATGAGTCCACCATTTCATCTTGCAACTCAATTGGGGCAATAAGCCCTGGAATAGAAAGCATTCTTTGTCGTTCTCTCTCTCTCTGAGCTGCAGCCTCTTCGGCATAAAGATCTTTGTTATCCTGCAATGTAGAGATAATAACAAGTTAACAAACTTCAGGGAGCTTAAATACAGTATATTCCAATACATCATGTTATATTACATGGTCAAATATCTAACAAGCCAAAATGAGTAAAAAAATGGAAAAAAATGAATCAAATAAGATCAGACGCTCAACCCCTTTTTTATCATGTTATATTACATGGTCAAATATCTAACAAGCCAATTACATAAGCAAATCAAAGAAACCAGCAGTTATTGTTACGGATTTTAATTTATGTATACTTCCTCGAATAGCAAAAGGAGGTAAATAAAAACTACTAGAAAAAGCATTACCTGAGCTGAAAATTCTTTTGACTGTATAAGAAAATCTCGTATGTGAGTTTTGAATGTGGAGAGATCATTTGTTGACTCGAAGAGTCCATTAACAAATTGGGTAACCTGCAAAATTCTTGAAATTAGTCATCTGTTCAGGAAAATGACAGCTTAAATAAGAGATGTTTCTCCCCAATTACCTCTGTGGCAGTCATGTTGGGAAATGACGTGCTTAAAAGTTTTATTGTGAACTCACGTACAAAAGCAGCATTACTTGGGTATGGATATGAATTTGTAGTAGCATCCCATAGAGGCTCAGTCAGGGCACCAGTTTCAGCCTGAAATACCCCAAAGTCGTTATTAAACATTTTCTCACTACTAAATAAGAAATTAAAAAGCATGATTTAGACACTGTACCAGACAAAACAAATGTTGAAGCACCAAGACATGCAATTTGAACCCAGGCTTATGAAAAGTGTCTGTTAAGACAGCAAATATCTCTTGTTCTATTGTCAAAAAATATGTCCGATAAAACTGATTGCAAAACTCCGATGCCTGTTTATCATACACAAACAGATATTCAACCAGCATATCCAAAAGATATAAAAGGAAAAAATAATCTATTCAGAATAAATGAGGAAGTACAACTAGGGAGAGGACAAGAAATCTTCCAAAACAGGAACTTTTGAAAGCTAAGAGCTGAGAGTTCTCGAAAAAATATATATACCACACCTGAAACTTGTTCAGCATCTCCAACAACAGGTTCAGCCCAGTTTCAGCAATATTTCTTTCTGTATGCCGAAATGCCCATATGATTGAATCCATAACAAACTTCAGTTGCTGACATATATTACAAACATAAGGGGCAGACTTAGAGATAGCAAATTATAAAAAAGTCATGCGCAACATCAAATGAAGTCAAATAAATTGGCATGCTTTTGGTTTAACATGTACGGAGAGGAGCAAGAAATAAAACCTGACTTGACAAGCAGATCAACGCAGGAAAACAATGAGTAGCTATGGCACATAGTAAAGAGAAAAATTTTAGCCTATGCTCTGGGTAATCTTCAAAGTTTTTCGTGATCATCTGTAGAACAGAATAAAAAGATAAATATAGTTTCAGTTGATATTTCATTGGGGAAAATCCAATGGTTTTACACCATCACAACTTCCAAGACTGATAATCAACAGAAGGGTCACTAGCAGAATGATGGTCAAGTGGCCAACTAGATCAATTAAACGTAGCCAAAAGACAAACACAATTACTTACTTCTAGTGTGCACTGGAAAACAGCTTCAAATATGCGAGGTATGTCTTCAGTCATTGAAGCTTTATATCTGCAAGTATGATCGAGAAATGAGTGACATACTGTTGGTAATTAAAACAGCAAGCATTAAATCAGTGTTTTAAAAACAGGACCGAACCAGCCCAGCCGAGAACCGGTGGGGTGGCCGGTTTGAGCTGGCCTTTTGGATCGAGGATGCATCTAAACCGGTGTGAATCGGCCAAACCAGTGTGAACGGGACCAGCTTGATGAAATAGATTTTTTTATTAAATAAATTGATATAAAAAGGAACCACAGGGAATAGAACACAGAACCTGATGGAACAATCAAAGGCACCTTACCACCTAATGTTATTGGTGTTATACAACCTCTAATAATATATATATAATAACATAATTTTAACAATCACCTCATTTCTTCTTTTTTCACAATGCCAACAATAGATTTAGTATCTATTTATTATTTTGGTACATAATTAAAATGTATTTAATTTTGATAAAAAAAATATATTTGATCAATAAAATATGTATTTAATTAAATAAATTGAATAAAAAAGTACCTCTATTTATTTCAAAATTTTTTAAGTTAAATGTTGTGACACTTTATAAGTGTCAATTTTATTTTAGAACATTTTTACAGACCGAATCATTTGGTTTAGTCTCATTCAATACAAAGACATTATATTTATAGAGACCGAATCATTCGGTTGAATCCGGTTCAGTCATACGGTTCTACTAGTGACCATACCCTTAACGAGTTGATCACCGAGCCGGTTTTTAAAACACTGCATTAAATTACACTTCCCAGAAATGATTTTGGCCAGGGGTTACCATCAGGAAGTATGGCAAAATTAAATGGAGAAGTTGGATCCTACATCAAATATAAAAGAAAACAAAATTGGGATAGAAAATTTGCATACTTATTTACAATTGTGGCAAAAAGTGACAAAACCTCTGATTCCCTTGCATCAGGCACATTCCTGGCATAATCTCCCAGAACAGAATCCATCATTGGTGGCACAAATTGTTTTCCAATTTGTGGTTGATTTTCAGCCTTGTCCAAGAATGTCTCAATCAGTTTAAGTGTCTCCCTCTTAACCGAACTGCATCAAGAAGAACACTTAGAGAAAAGCCACAAACTTGTAACCCAATTAGAACAAAACCAATATAACCATAACTATTAATCCTACCGCAGAAGTTTTACATATGAGGATCTAGATGCATAAGGTCCCCCTTCTGCAATACTTTTTGATATAAGCTCACTATACATCCTGTTGCAGATAAAACATACATGTGACTTAATATTTACTGAAACAAAAAATAATCTAGCCAAAATATTTGCTGGTAAAACTAAGTACCACTACCACATCAAAACAATGTAAAGACTTAGACGTAAACAGCATATACCTGTACACATTCAACATGTCCAAAAAGATCAACGTGATTTGGGGCAGGAAATATGTTCCTAAAGAAGATGCAACACTTGTATTCGTCTGCAATTTGGAAGTGACATCAATAACAAACTTTTTATCACAAATTAGGAGATAAAACCAAGAAAAACTACAGACACCTTGAATTGACAATGGGTAATAATAATAATAACAACAACAGAGAAGAAATACAATATTAATTGTGTCTTCTGAATCCAAACATCTTAAATTTTTGTAGTTGCTAGGGATTTCAGTATTACGGGGTGCCCAAGTTCCACATTGAGTAGCATAGGATGCTCAGTGGAGTATTTGAGCGGCTTGGTTCTTCTCCCTAGAAACATAGCTTCAAAAGAGGGTTACCCAAGTGCTTGAATACTTATTCTTAGAAATTGGACTGCGTCCTTCACAACACCCACAAAACCAGCTTGTAGGGTGAGGACTATCTTATCCAATGTGGACTCTTAACACACCTCCTCACGCCTAGGACTGAACATCTATGCGTGACCCAAGTGGCTTGATAGCAAGTGGCCTAATGGATATTGGATATGCTCTGATACCATTTTAGAATTTGGGTTGAGCCCTTCACAACCCCACAAAACTGGCTTGTAGGGTGAGGACTATCCACTACTTATAAATACTTTGGTAGGTCTCATCTCATCCAATGCAGGACTCTTAACACTTATCAATTGGTATTAGAGTTTGGTTGTCAATGACTTAAAAAGGGCTACCTACGAAGTGGCTGGCTGGAAACCGAAAGGCCAAGTGTCGTTGAGTGCAACCATCGGGTTGCTACCTCTCAAGGGTTGTGCTACGATAGAGACTTAGGTATTATAGGGTGTCCAAGTCCCCCATCGAGAAGTATGGGGTGCTTGGTGGAGTATTTGAGTGGCTTGATTCTCCTCCCTTGATAGCTAGCTTTGAAAAAAGGGTTCCCCAAGTGCTTGAATACTTATCACTATGATCGAATAGTCTAGAGTTCATTCCTTATCATCCATATTCTTCTAAAAAAAACTGCAACAGTAGACAAGACCTCCGCACTCTCTGTAGTTAACGTCCAAAGAACTCTTGCATGAACGGATGTGCTAGGCATGTAATATAAAAAAATTCAGGAATGTTCACCAAATAGAATAAGCTATAAAAAAAAAATGGTTCATGACAATAACAATTGGACAACAAAGCTCAGTAGAAACCTACAAGGTGATCAAACCTTGGCCCTATTGATCAAACAACCAGTATGATACAATCCTTTAGTACTGGCTCCAATATCAAGTTCAGTACTAAAGTCATTGCCTTATTTATTCCAAGGCCAGGGTATGTCACTAGTCACAGCAAAGACTTACAGTAGTGCATAAAATAACCTATATGAGAAGCTGCACTGGCAGGAATTAAACATAAGACCAAATGTTGAAATGACATTAAGTACAGAAGAAAAGAAGTGAAAAGACTATTTCTGTTCTTTTCATTTACTAAAATACATGAACAAAAAACGTAAAAAAATTTCATCCCCAGAACAGGCTAATGAGTAGACATAAATGTCAAATTTTACAGAGTAAAGATCAAACAACAAATCAAGGAAATAACATATCACAGATGACAAACATGTGTAACTTCTACTTCAAATGGCCTTCAAACATGAAGAATGAATTATATCAAAGAACATATAGCAGAATCACACTAAAAATGACTACAAAGCTATACCTGCAATATATTAAGCACAGTTCGAATAACATCTTGATCCTTAAGGAAATCAACATTTTGACGTGCCTGCCCAATAATTTCCAGCCATTTCTGCAGAAGAAAATGATCGAGATATCTAGCATTAGAACACTTGGATTATTAAAAATAATGCACTGTTCATGAACATAACATTAAAAGGGTTTTGGTAATATTAAGTATATGGCTACTCAAGAAAGAAAAGAACCTGATTTGGGAACACCATCAACCGCTGAAGATATTCATCTCTCTTCTGTGTATCAGACTCTGCTTGAATCATGCTGCCAACCTACAACAGGATATGCGCAACGAAAGTATTAATCTAAAGTACAGTACAAAAATTTATAATCAAAGAACTTTGTATAAAAGAGAGAAAGATGGATACAGATTCATAAAAGGAGTGAATTTGATGGGGTTCAAGATCTGCAATTGTAGTTGGAAGGCTAGATAAAAGTTCAGACACAAATGGTTCATTTTCCCCAACCTGAAATAATGACCACAGTTATTATTATGTAAATTAGCAAATATCAAGAGCAGAATATGTACACAAGAGATGCACACAAGTTGCCTTTGGGAGAATGAAAAAGGAAGGAAAAGTAGCCCAATTTACCTGGGTGATTACAAATTTTCGCCTGCACTTTTGGATTATTTTCAAAAATGTATCACAGGCCATATCCTGATATACAGGAAACGAGAAAAAGTTCAAGCTTAAATAATTCCAAGCAACGCATATTTTGTAACATAACAAAATATTTAGAACATCAAAGAATGCCTCATCGATTAAATTATTTAAATATATTCTACTTCAAGATACAAGACATACATAAATTTGAATAGTCCATTGCAGGACCACGCCATAAGTAAGACTGTATACAGTATACACTTACACCACAAATATAATCAATTTGTCAGCGAAAATAAAACGTAAGACTACAAGATACTAAAAAATTTAATGCTAACTTTTTAGCAGATTTATAATGTTTCTTTGAGATAATATATATAGGTTATAACGCATGAGCAGTACTGAATCAGAAGCAAATATGAAGAAATATTCATATTACACAGGGTAAATAAAATGCCACAACAATATTTAAAACAAGCATTAAGAAACAGCATCTCAAATTGAGTCTTGTGACATAAAAACACCTGATACATGAAAAACTACCACGGACTAGGTTATTTTATCAAATCAAATAACACAAATATCAGTTGAGAAAACAGACATGTAGGAACTGGCAGAAAACCCCAAGGAAGAAAATATTAACCTGAACTCCAGGATGTGTTTCATGCATAAACTCAAACAACTTATTCACAACAGTTTTTAAAAACTTCCAATGAGCTCTTAAAAAGCGTGGATACTGCCCTACAACATACCTGCAACCAGACAAGACTATATTATTCAACAAAGAAACAGGAACCTCAATATATAGCACATGAACACAAACAAATCTTACATGATATTACTTGCAATAACAGCTTTGTTATCTTTTCCCTTTGTTATTTCACATAGATTTAGTAAATCACGAATGACCATAACCAAAAATCTGTTTTCCTGCAACAAAAGCAAGATTTGATCATGAGAGCTATATAAGCTATAAATGTTAAAAACAAAAATATTAGAACCAATAAAAAAATCTACAAAAAAAACACAAATATCAAACAAATTTAAACAGTTAGGAAATGGATGTTGTTATACAAGTAAAAATTGCAAAAAAAATAATTGGATACAATTTGAGTCTTGTGCACACAGAATTGAGCCTCCAATGAATGGATGTTAAATAATTGCACCAAGTTCCCCAAACAAAAAGGCCTGGAAATCAGCTAACTTGCAAAGTAGTAGGAACCAAATTGTGTCAGACAGTTCCTATATCACCAGCTAATATAATTTGTGGTCAAGGGTAGAATTGAGAAAACAGTTTGTGTCATAATAATCCAGCCGAAGTCATCAGCTCAAAATAGTAGCATTATAGCTCCATTGCTGCAACTGTTGAAACCAATATTGCAACCAATGAATCTGGATAATGCGGCCACATTCACTAGCTAAACCGGGGTTAAACCTAAATTTGTCCCCCGTTTCTGCATCCTCTATCCAAATTTTCTGGATGGTCACACATTTCTCATGCATTTGTTGATTCAAAAATAAAATAAGCGACTTATAACAAGGAATCAGACAAGCTATGCAATACCTGTCCTGGACATATATTTATATTAACCATACTTCGGGTTCATAACACTAACACAAAATAAGCAGAACAATAAAAGAAAAATGGATTAGGAATATATTATAATTCCTCATAATATGTAGATCAAACCAATAGTCTAATAGATTATAGAAGTATTGAAAAATAGGAGTTTACTGAACAATGCATATTGGTTTATTTGTAATACCTGTTCTTCCATCATGGAACCCGATATAGATCCTATTGCCCAGCAGAGTGTGTTCAAATTGTTCCATGTCCAATCCTCACCACTTAGTTGCTTACTTAATTTTCCAAGCATCTGTACATTACAACACAGTAGTCCATTACATTAAGCAGTGCTATTTACATAGGCAAAAAAATGCAACAATTGTAGAGTTGGTCAGTTTATCATATCACTTGAAATGAAAACATATCTGCATAACATTGACATAACTAAATCTCAGTTCAGCTTATTAATTTTATTGTTAACGATCAATGAGACATAAATTTCCATCCTAACTTTACCATTAGATGGATATTAAAAAACAAAAATGTAATTTTGAAACAATATAAATCTCCATATAATAAAATTTAAAAAGCATACAAAAGAAGCAGCACATACCTGCTTTTCAGTATCATCATGGTCCAGATGTGACAAGTAAATCAGAGTTTCCCTCATAATCTGTATAATGAATGAACTTGGATTAGTATGAATTGAATTGCCTAAGAGAAAGAACCTGCAAACCTAATCTATCCAGATATTTACATAATAAATAATTCAAATCATATACATATCTTAGCAGTATGAAGCCCAGAATATCTCAAATTTAATTTTCATAAATCATCCACTAAATATACAATGTTCAGATGAAAATGGCTTCAAGACCGTTGTTGTCTATCTATATGTTAATACTAGTAAACTCTAACGATGGTCAGATTTCGCCTTACTACCTTATACTGAACAAGAACATCATTGTCTTTCATGGTTTCACGGACTATATTCCCGTTTTCATCTTCAACTATGAGAACCTCTTCGGGTTTAGCCATACGACAGATCATAAGCATTCTCAACTTAGACATGGGACCAGCATACAGCTGTCGGCGCTGAAGAAGCTGCGAACCAAGCCCATCAACCATACCAGGAGGCATTACTGACACCTGTTTATTCCATTTAGAAATTAGAATATAGACTGATGTCTTTCTAAGAAAAATGAAAATAGTATATCAGGATCACAAGAGATATTCATACTAAAATATTTCCACTTTCAGCCAAAAGATAATGTGCAAAATATAGTGAAGCTCATAAAAATTTGCAATTGAAAAAACTAAAATACTGCAAAATGTTGAGTTCCAAATAACATAATTGAATACAAGTTTCACACAATGTATCTCTCAAAATCATGGTTTTTGGCTTAAGACCTACTGAACCAGACTGTATCTTTCAAATTCACCCACAAGTAATATGCAAAAAAATTTAAAACAAAATTCTGGGTAGTGTATAAAAAAGAGCAGTATAAAAATCACAACAGTTCACCTAATTTTTTATGGAAGATACTCATCTATAAAGACAATGAGAATAGAGTTTCAGGGGAACAGGATAAGAAAACATTATTAAAAAGGGGGAAAAGTAAACAACAAAGAACAAAACAAATCAATGTAGTGAATGGTGAAGAAATATCTGCCAGGTTACCAGCAAATAACTATGCAACAGCATCAACTCTCAATGTTCCATATAACAATACCAAGTACACTAAATGGAAAGAATCCTCTTTCACTACAAAAATGTATTTGTGGGAGGGAGGGGGATTGTTGGTCCTTGATTTTAACCATCAAGGAACAAGGATTTGACAGATTATTAGAGAGAGCACCTGAAATCCCATCATGTTTGCTGCAGGGCTTTCCAAGCTGCATTGTGGCTCAAAAAGTTCTGAAACCAAGGCATTCCAATAGTCCAGACAGACCTGGTATTTTTTACAAATAAAATATGAGTCGTGTATATTCAGAACATGAGGAAGAGAAACACATTCTCATGCAGGATAAAAGGCTGTTGGGAATTAGGATGCTTTTGGGGGCAAGAGAGAAGAAAGCTCTATCAACATAAGCTTGAGGAATGAACACTTAACCTCGAGTACTCATAACATCAAATATACAGAGTGATGACATATATGTCAACATCATACCTTGAAAACTTCAGTATCATCCACATATGAGATGTTGATAAGATATTCAAGACCCAATAGTAAAGCAGAGATATTCTCTTGAGTGGATTCCAGAATTCGTATGTGAACCTGCATAAACAGTAAAAAATGTTTTTCGAATGAAATGCCCATCAAGCATACGGGAAACATAAAATGGAAGCAAAAGAGAGGAGGTGAAAAAGGTGCTACACACATATGGAAAAGGAAATTTGAGCACCACAATCTAAGATACGAAAATAAGGGCCCATTCTTAAATATGCCACCACAAGCATGATATAATTGATAATGCATAAAAAAACTTTAAGAAAGACCTAATTCTTTCACCAGGTTCCATTATGTTTCATTATTATATACTTATATCATAAATCCCAGATAGACATCAAACAGAGAAAATAAACCTTACCTTGTAAAACGAGGTAAAGAACAGCGCCAAATTCTGTATAAATGCCTAAACAGAGGGTGCAAAAAAGCCAAGGTTAGACATCACAAACAATTCAGGAAATCGGGCTTCTTATTTTCAGCAAATTGCAAAGACTCACTTGTTCCTCAGTTGAACCATGTGCATATGCCTCAGGTATATTTGTAGTAGGTGGGAGTACAGACTGATGCATTAAGCAGCCACAAAAATTATTTTATACAATCAAAACAGAACAAAAGGAATACCGGACTACAATGAAGCAAACAAACAAAAGGAAAATATACAGCATCAGCATGTGGAATAAAATGATAAGCTATTTAAATTAAAGATACCTGCAACTGAACCATGAATATATTGTACATCTTAACATATTGTGCATCATAGAAATTCCCAAATTGAAGGGATGCCACCTGTGAATATAAAAAATGAATAATAGCCTTGAAATTTTAAAGTAAATGCACAAGCACTAGCAAGAGGGACCATACCTCAGTTAAACATTGCAATGTCAGGTTCCGATATGCTGGAATCGGGAAAAACTTCAGTAATGTCTCAAGCTGTGATTAACACAAATACCATATGATCTCAGATTTCCTCCATGGCATTGTAATACTGAATTAAACAGACACATACACCTACCAATGGTGATTCAAATATATAACCCAAGGGAATCCATGATAAGAAGGCATGCAATGTAGACAGTGTTGCACGTATGAGGTCAGTTCGTTGGGAAACTGATAACACGTATAGGCATAACTCATGTATGAGCTGAAATTCACTGCAAACAACCATGTGTAACACTTAGCAACATATAGGCATTCCATAGAGAGTAAGTGTAGACAGATTACATAAAATAATTGAACTGCTGACTAGCTAGAGACTCTAAAGCCAGAATCAGTAAGAGAATCAATCATTGAAACCTATCACTTGGAGATTGGCTTCGGTTATATAGAACCACAAGGGAGACTTTTTTTAAAAAACTACCTTACAAATCTATCATTGAGGAGTTGATAATTAAATAAATCATCATCCCTGAAATGCACTTTATCCCCGCTCCATTCCCTTTTCCCATCTCTCCCCAGCCCCATTGGGCTTCCCTAGGGCCCATCGTTACCCACCTCAATGGTGGGTCCTCCTTAGAGCGAATTTCTTTTGCCAGATCTCTCCAAGTTAAGAACAAGGAGAAATGAAATAGCACACAAAAACATAACGCTATATTTAGGTTTTATATAGACAAAAGCATTAACTGTTACCTATTCAATGATTGTTTAAGCTCTTTAATCTTCTGCTGAGTCATCTCTCCTCTTGAAAAATCAAAAACCTCTTCACTCAAAAGCTGAAAGAACATTCCATAATGTTACTCGTTAATTAAAGGAAAAGTTTACAACATAAATAAAGATAAACATAAACTTACCTTCAATATCGCCATACAGTTCTCACAAATTGTTTCACTGGTTTTAGCTGCTGAAACAAGGTCAGGAATAAAGTTTCGCCATCTCGCTGGCCACTCATGCTTCAAAATCTGCATATACAATATATACTGATCATTATATAAATGTTATAACTAACACATTTTTAGGTAGTTACCAATACATGTTGCACATCCAGATTTTTAGAGAGGAACGAAAACGAAAAGGCAAATCTCTATATAAAAATCAGAAATAAAGGTAAACTGAAGAAATTGTATAGCTTTTCATCAAGATAAATAAAGCAAATGGACTTCATAATTGGTGAAAATAACAGGAACAAATCAACTTAAATGATTGAAAGGAAATGCAATGTCAATTTCACCTGAACCAATATAATATTGAGTTTGTTGACATACAACCGCTCTGTTCGAAATGAAGCCTCGTTGCCAGAAAGCTGTGCAAAATAGGTCAATAATGGAATGAAGGATATAGAATTATTATAAGTATTTATAAAACAAAAAAGTAAGTCGGAATAGCTCATGTATCAGCATCCTCCATGTGGGTAATACCTGTACAATAACATCAGAGATGAAATTTTTCATTCCATCCCGCTGCTCAACTGGTAATGCATTCCATCTATATTTAATTACACCCTCTAGCACCTGTATTTACAAGCATATGGAAAATATATACTGAGAAAGGCAGATAACAATAGAATTATGGTAAGAAAGTGGAGAACTTGTTGGACATTTAATAATCATTATGTCGAAAACAATGACAACCTACTGGATGCAGAGTTAAAATTGAAAAACAAACCATGTAAAGTATAAACACGCAAATGAAAACATGATACAGAATTACGGAAGTCTACAGTTTTATCCTACAAAGTGATACAAAAAAAAATTAGTTTCCATGAGCCTACTGGAAACTAAGAATTCAGGTCCAGATTTCAATGAATATAGAAAATAGAATCAAGCCCTCTAGCAATGCAACTATGGCTATACTTGAGATAGGATACAGGGTTACCATGAAAATATACAATAATGAGTATGAATATGATAGATCCAAAAGACAGAGAAGTGGGTGAAACACAAGCAATTCCTAGATACCAACTATAGAGCCATCAACTAGGGCAACGAAACAAGAATGAACAGTTAAGATATAATGATTATTTACCATGTTGCATGGTAAGATGCGCCAAACTCAAGAATTTAAAAAGTTTGACTACAATCAGTATGAGACACAAACTGTTGGATTTCACGTGCCCACAGCAATGGTAGTGGAGGACTAATTATGTTTGACTTCCTTCAATAAGAGGTACTCCAGGAACTCAATTTTAGCAAGATAAAAGGTTATTTTCTCGATAACAATTCAGACTTCTTATCTGCTTCTTGGGCAGAATTAAACAGAACAACTTTGACAATTTTCTCAGGAAACGCAAAGGGAATACAGAAACAGCAGGTCTCCTAGATATGGCTCAACCACATTTACAATAAATGTACTGAAGATGGTTTATATGACTCCAACACCTCTCCCCCCATGTCCACCATGAGATCACAGGGGAGTGACAAAAACTCACATGTCAGCTGTGGGAGCAGGTGGAGGAACCCTCAGACTTGGATGATTACTCAATATATAAAGTATTTATTGGGAAATCTATTGTGCAAACTTTTCTTGTTGACCAAACAAAGCATTTATTTACCAAATATCCTTGTTTATTGAAAGATGAAGAATAGACCAAATTCAGACAAAGGCGCCAAAAAACAAAGTTCTTAAAGGAACGTGATCATTTGTATATTTGTATAACAGACATGGTTGTGACATGTTCAGAGGAAGCCTAAAGTTAAGAGAGTTAAGTACCAAGGGAGAATTCCCCATAGACCAATATAAAATGATAATTTTTATCGATAACACGGCCAGGTCCTCCTAAAGCTAAATTTTAATATTGGTGTTGAAGTTATAGGGTTTTAGATTAGGAAGAAGGGGCAAGAAAGTATTAAAATATTCTAAATTATTTTTTTATGATGCAAAATAAGATAAAATACTAACCACGCTACCTGTACTAATATTAGCTCCTAAATGTAATTAAATAGGGAAACTAGTCAGGATAATCACTAAACCCATATGTCGTAATTAAATAAGGAAACAAAACATAAAATATGAAGAAATAAGAAAACTAATCTTATGATATAACAAAACATAAGGTTTGGTCACCCTTATGAGGAACTGATTGTTCGAATGGTGACCATACACAATTAATTGGCAAAGCACACAACCAGGTTTAAATTATTCAATAACTAAAATTTAACTCTTTTCCATCAATTTGATTATCTAATTGCCATAATAAATCGAATTATTCCTATTAATCTAATAGCCTACTTAACATAAAGTTCGTGGTGTGATAATTGTCAAGGTTTCAAATAAAGATCCACAACTGCGATTGTGGCTGCAATTCCAAGGTTCTTAGTCCTCCGTAATCACACAATGACAGCAATGTTCTGCAATACCAAAGGTTCTGAACACGAAGCAACCACAACTCAAAACCTTGCTAATCATTTATCTAATCTTTGTGAGAACAATCTCAACTCTTGTATTACTTGAGCATTAGGGTACATTTGCTTTATGTGGGGACTGGGGAGGGGGCTTCTTAAACATAACACATAATTAAAAAAACTAACCTGTAAAGCAAAGAACTTAGTATTTAGATTCTGAGTGTTCTGTAAAATATGCATGACTTGAAGCCACATATCTGGATTATTTTGCAATTCCCGCAAAATCTGGTCAGCAGCAGTTCTCTGCATTATATAAAACGTGAAGAATCGTCATTAAAAAAAAAAAAACACTACTATTTAAAATTTAAAACACAAACGAGAACAATTAAGCAAAAATGTAAATAGAAATAGCAAATTTTATACATGAAAATACTTCCTCAACTTTATTTCTCATGAGTCTTTCTTAGTAAAACCAGTCAGTGCTTTGAAACAATCCAACCCACAAAAGGTATAATTAAAGACACCATAACAAATTCAAACTAAAAAAAAAAAAAAGATTAAAATAAATAAACTCCTTATAGCCGTTAATCTAAACAGAAGAAAAAACCCTCACGAAAAGAGTAATAACTAATAAACCCTAACTATGAAAGTTCCGTAAGGTTTGACTATATTCAAACATTGGAGAACACCAAAAAGTAGTGAAAAGAAAACACTACTCGAACTGAAGCAAACAAAATAATGAGTGAAGTTGAAAAATTAGTAAGTGAGATAGATAGATAGAAAGAAATGTTTTGAGTTTACAGTGAAAAAAGGAAAAGATAGATAGATAGAGATAAACCTGTTCCTTAGATCCAGTGCCATAGAAAGCAGCAACGGTAGCATCGAGCAAGGGGACATCAATAGGTTGGGACAAATCTCTGAGTTTGTCAGCGGCCATGGTGAAAGGAGAATGATAAACCCTAGAAATAGAGAGGGAGAGGAATATGAATTGTGGAAGCGAGAAAAGGGAGGGAGGGAAGAAACGAAGAGAAGAGAAGAGAAGGAGGGAGAGAAGGTTTTTGGAGTTTCGTATATGAGATGTATTTATATATACTGCTCAACACAGCTTGAATTTGAAGCAGAGTTTGAATTTCGTTATTCATTTATTTATTTTATGTATACATGAGTTTGAAACCCAAGCGAGCGCCTCCTTATTTTTATTGACTTCATTCTTTGTCATGCTTTTTTTTTTTCCCACTAAAACTACGTGGGATCACATTTTAATTGTAAAGTTATTGTTATAAGTCATTTTCTGATTTCTTTCTTCTTTGCTACTCTAATTCCAAACTTCTTAATTATAATTTTGATTTGTTTAAATAAATTGGAAACACGACTACTTTAATATTCTAGATACAACATCTAAGACTTTTGTCTTATTATTACTATTGCAAACAGGATGCACGTTATCTTAAGTGTGCTTTGAGGGTCATAACACTCTTCCCTTACCATGATCTCTTGCATGTTTATTTTTTGGTTTTTGGATCAAGGATTCATTCATGCGACTTGCCTTTAGCAGTATTATGTCTTCTTACTTTTATAATTTTCGATAATAATTTTTTGATAGAGTTTTTAAAGAAGTAAATTTATTTAGTGTACTCACACTTTTGTAGAGGTGATTACGTATATTATTATTTATCTAAAATTATAATTAAATTTTGATATGTCTCACGATTATGATTATTGATGAAATTTTTTAATTTTGTTTTTATTAAAAAAAATTAATAATAAAACTTTGACTTTATAAGAGAGATTGATTTAATTTCATTTGAGACAAATGTAAAATGTAAAATAGTTATCTATTATCAACGTTATAGATAATAATATTCCTATTTAATGGTTCCATCGTTAAAAGGATTAATGCATACAAATATAACAGTTTTTTCCTTTCTATTCTCACAATATAAGTAATAGTTAATTTGCATAAAAAACACAATAATAGGATATTTTAGTAATTTATCAAATAATATAGATTTTTGTCTTATTATTACTATTGCAAAGAGGATGCACTTTATCTTAAGTGTGTTTTGAGTGTGTGCATATGTTTTATACGTGAATATCTATTAAGCTACAGATTTGATGTTGATCGTGGATATTTTATTATTAAAAAAAACAATTAAGCATCTCAAATAGTCACACTATGCAGAAGAATTATTTCAATAGTAAGTCTATATCCAAAGCTTAATAACACCCTCCATTCAAATTATCTTCTGCTAGGTACATGTATCTCCTCTTGATCATAAATTTATCACCTAAGATAGTTATTAAGACATGATTCAATAGAGAATATAGTAATAGTTGTTAGATAATATTACATATTAGTAGTACGGGCATTTTAGATTTTTCGATTCTTTTGTATATATATTTATTATAATTCTATTATCTTTACCTTTTGTATAATTTGGTTATGAAACTCTGGTAGAGTTCTTTCTCTTGATCGTGGTATCAACTAGCTTTGATTGATTTTGAGATCTACTGTAAAGTGGTCCACAACTTAATGGGATTTGGGGTAAATATTGCTAGCAGGCTGAATTCATAGGGTTTAGTAATACCAGCCAACAAATATAGGTTGCCTTCATTCGTTGGCGGTTGGTTACAAGGTTATTATTTGAAAAATGTTTCTTCTATGCTCACAGTAATGTCTAAAGCTTAGTCGGTATCGATTTGCTCCCTTTGTTTCCGATCCGATTATGTCTATCTGCTTCATGCGCAATTCTATTCTTTTGGTTCCGGTGTGGTTCTGCTCTTCTGTTTTCACCATGATTTTGTTTTGGTTCTTGGTTAACTTTGCTATTGACAGGTTATCCTTAATTTATTTTGTCTCAGTGATTGTGTTTGCCATATTTTCCTGTCATTATTTGCTATGGTTGGTGTTAAGGATGATTTTCTTCAAGTTGTTAGTGTTCACCTCAATGGACAAAATTACTCTTATTGAGGTTATATCATGAGAAAAATTTTGATTGGAAAAGATATGTGGAGTTATGTTGATGGAACTTTTGTTAAGCCTACAAGTAAAAGGGGTGAAGTTAAATGTGCAAAATATTTGAAAACATGGAATTTTAGTAATTCAAAAATCATTACTTGGATTAATAATTCTGTTGAGTTGTCTATAGGTGTGCAATTAGCAAAATATGATACTGCTAAAGAAATTTGGAATCACTTGAAACATTTGTATGTTCAGTTTAACTTTGTAAAATGTTATCAGTTGGAAAGTGATATTAGGACCCTTAAGCAGAACAATATGACCATTAAATAATTATATTCGACAACGGCTAATTTGTGGGATCAATTGGCTCTTATGGAATCAATAGTTGGAAGTTGTCAAAGCGTACATTGATCAAAGAGATTAGCAACGTCTGGTTTGGTTTCTGATGGCTCTTTGTAAGACCCTTAAATTTAAGAATTAATTTATGGAATTAATATTAAGTGTATTTTGGGGATATTTGTAAAATATTTAATATATGTATGTTTTGAGTAAATATATATATAAATATTTATTTTGGAAGATGAATTAAGATTATTGGATGAAGAATAATTTAATTTAATTACGAGTAATTAAATTAACGGACAGTTAATTAAGGGGTTAGCGGCTAATTACGACGAGACTGGTTAAGTGCTGAGGATCAGACAAGTGTCGGGTGAGGTGGCACCCACACAAGCCTATAAATAGGAGTGAGAAGGATGGTGAAATCAGAACACCATTCCTCCTCCCTCACTGCCCATACTGCATGTAACAGTACCCTTTTTCCCTCCCATTCTGTTCTGTACCAGTTCGTTCAAAAGAAAGGAAAAAAAGAGTTCCTCAAAAGTGCCATTACTTGGAAATCCAAGCACCGAAACACCAAACCCCCAGTACAAAAGTTGTTCCCCTCATCATTTCGGAGCTAGAGAACCCAGTTTCGTAGCGGCAAACGCATGCGGCAGTTTCACCGATTTTTTACGCATAAACGGGAACGAAAACAGAAACGTGAGCACAAGCAGAAACGCAACAAGGGTAAGGGCACCTTCCACTTTCTAGTTGCATTAGGGCTATAAATGCATAACTGTCATGGCATTACTGGTGTTTTCATTACTGATTTTGAAGAAAAACTGTTTTGCCTGTTGACTGAAAGAAATGAAAAAATGCATTATGTGATGTTTTAAAGGTTCTGTGATGCTTGCTGTTTGGCTGAATGTGTTAATGTTGTTCTGATGTTTGAGAAAGCTGATATGCTTTGCATGTTGTGTTGGTTGTGTAAGCATACTGGAGAATACCGTGCATGTTGTTTTGGAGGTGCATGTTCTGGTTCTGGATGATTCTGATGTGGATCATTCTGTTTCTGTTTCTGATGATTCTGATATTGATCATTCTGTTTCTGTTTCTGATGATTCTGATGTTGATCATTCTGTTTCTGTTTCTGATGATTCTGATGTTGATCATTCTGTTTCTGTTTCTGATGATTCTGATGTTGATGATTCTGTTTCTGTTTTTGATGATTCTGTTTCTGTTCTGTTGATGAAAATCTGGTTTTGTTGATGGTTTCAAAAGAAAAGGGGTTTTAAATGATGAAAGTGTTTTTCTGTAAAAGTGCTGAATCTGTTTTGATGTTTTGTTGGTTTTTTTTCCAAAAGAAACAGTTTGAAATGTGTTGAAGTCTCAAGAAAATTTCACTGATTTCGAAGGTGTATTCGAATACAACATGAGTGTATTCGAATACAATCTGCCAAGCTTCTGTTTTACTCAAGTTTTCAAACTTGTATTTGAATACAGGCCCCTGTATTCCAATACAGAGGAAGAATTTTTGCTTCTGACTTAGCATCTGTATTCGACTACGACTTTGTCGTATTCGAATACAGAAGTGAAATTTTAACACTGTATTCGCATTTGTATTCGACTACGACAGTCTCGTATTCGAATACATGATGCTGACTTTCACAATCTTTGTTTCTGTATTCGAATACAAGAGAGCTGTATTCGAATACAGATTCGGGTTTTTCCAGAAACTCAGTTTTTAGCTTCTGTATTCGAATACAAGGAAGCTGTATTCGAATACAGATTCGTGTTTTCCAGAAAATCAAGTTTTAAGCACTGTCATGTGAACTTTAAAGTGTTGGGGAATGTTTGAAACCATTTAAAATGAAGTTTTTGAATAGTTTTGAAGAAGAGGTGATGAGTTTAATAAAAACTTCAATGATGGTGGGAAAATGCTGAATATACACTGTTTTTGGCTTCTGTATTCGACTATAGGCATGCTGTATTCGAATACAGAATGTTGAAATTACAGTTTCAACTTCTGTATTCGAATACAGATTCGTGTTTTTCAAGAATCCAGAGTTTTAAACATTGTTTTATAAACCTTAAGTGTTGGGAATCATTTGGGAAGGTTTGTGATGAATTAAAATGGAATTTTTGTGATAGTTTGAAGTGGTGGTGATGAAGTTTTTGAGACTTTACTGATGTAGTGAAAAATACTGATTTTTACACTGTGACAGCCTCTGTATTCGAATACAAGAAGGCTGTATTCGAATATAGAGTGTAATTCTGCACTGTTTTTGGCTTCTGTATCCGAATACAGAGAAGCTGTATTTGAATACAGATTCGTATTTTCCAGAAAAATCAGTTTTAAACATTGTTTTATGAATTTTAAGAGTTTGGGAAACATTGGAAAGACTTAAGATAATTAAGTATGGAATTTGTGAGATAACGTGAAGTGTTAGTGATTACTTGACTGTTTAATCATGGTTGTGATGATGATGATATTGATTGTGTTGAGATGTTTTGAAAAATGATGGAAAGGTTGAATTTTCCTGATAATGCATATTGTTTCAGTGATGAGAAAACACTGCATATTCATACTTTGCATAGTCAAGTGGTCCTCGCGATGGGCCACAGAGTAATGCGTAAACGTGCTGATCTGTTGAGCGATTGCACGAGTGCTGGTCTGTTGAGCGACTACACTGGTACTGGACTGTTGAGCGTCTGTACCCTGAAATGCGCAACCACGTGTTGATCTGTTGAGCGATTGCACGAGTGCTGGTCTGTTGAGCGATTGCACCCTGGTCTTGAGGGCCGTTAAAGTCAAACATATTGTGATGGTCTATTGAGCGACTGCACCTTGGTAATTCCAAGAAATTGTATGCATGAGCATATACATATTGCATTGGGGGATTGACCGGTGGGTCACGATTTGGTTATGTGATGATGGTTGGACATTGATGTGTGTGAGTACTTGATGAAATCTGATTTTTTGATAAATGATTGTGATCGCTGAAGTGTCGGCTGTACTTACCACATATTTTTCATAATAATAGGTTGATGTTTTGAAAAGGTATATATGTCATGAAATTTCAAAATGAGCATCATTATTTTCCATCATTGTTGTATGATATGCCATAGATATATTTGTTGCTGTGAGATATATGCTATGTGATTATTTGTTAATTTCGATCGGTGACCCTTTACTATTATATGTGGAATTTAGGCTTTGCCCTTAGATTCCCCCCAAACCCATGCCACCCGTGGGACCCGAGACGACAGAAACGTCGCTCGACTTCATTGATCGTTCCGTGCCTATTGCTTGGGTATACGACCCCACCTCAAGCAGGGCTACAAACACGGGGAGATTGACGAGGACCTGTAGGACCAATGGAGTGGTGCACTACGTGGAGCACAGCTATGCGAGGATTGACTTTCCTGTGCCTTCTCGTTTGGTATTGGAGGCGCACAGGATTTTTGAGAATGCGGAGGAACCAGCTAGAGGGGTTGAGACAGAGGCCACCATAGCAGTGGTGACTCCTAACCCGGTGATTGGAAGAGATGCACGTGATTCTGAGGCGGAAGAGAAGAACGAAGAGTCGAAGCTAGTAGCAGCTGATATTCCGGGTCCGTCTAGGATCTTTGTATGTCTATAAAGGTGCATCTGTATTCGACTACGACTTTGTCGTATTCGAATACAGAAGTGAAATTTTAACACTGTATTCGCATTTGTATTCGACTACGACAGTCTCGTATTCGAATACATGATGCTGACTTTCACAATCTTTGTTTCTGTATTCGAATACAAGAAAGCTGTATTCGAATACAGATTCGGGTTTTTCCAGAAACTCAGTTTTTAGCTTCTGTATTCGAATACAAGGAAGCTGTATTCGAATACAGATTCGTGTTTTCCAGAAAATCAAGTTTTAAGCACTGTCATGTGAACTTTAAAGTGTTGGGGAATGTTTGAAACCATTTAAAATGAAGTTTTTGAATAGTTTTGAAGAAGAGGTGATGAGTTTAATAAAAACTTCAATGATGGTGGGAAAATGCTGAATATACACTGTTTTTGGCTTCTGTATTCGACTATAGGCATGCTGTATTCGAATACAGAATGTTGAAATTACAGTTTCAACTTCTGTATTCGAATACAGATTCGTGTTTTTCAAGAATCCAGAGTTTTAAACATTGTTTTATAAACCTTAAGTGTTGGGAATCATTTGGGAAGGTTTGTGATGAATTAAAATGGAATTTTTGTGATAGTTTGAAGTGGTGGTGATGAAGTTTTTGAGACTTTACTGATGTAGTGAAAAATACTGATTTTTACACTGTGACAGCCTCTGTATTCGAATACAAGAAGGCTGTATTCGAATATAGAGTGTAATTCTGCACTGTTTTTGGCTTCTGTATCCGAATACAGAGAAGCTGTATTTGAATACAGATTCGTATTTTCCAGAAAAATCAGTTTTAAACATTGTTTTATGAATTTTAAGAGTTTGGGAAACATTGGAAAGACTTAAGATAATTAAGTATGGAATTTGTGAGATAACGTGAAGTGTTAGTGATTACTTGACTGTTTAATCATGGTTGTGATGATGATGATATTGATTGTGTTGAGATGTTTTGAAAAATGATGGAAAGGTTGAATTTTCCTGATAATGCATATTGTTTCAGTGATGAGAAAACACTGCATATTCATACTTTGCATAGTCAAGTGGTCCTCGCGATGGGCCACAGAGTAATGCGTAAACGTGCTGATCTGTTGAGCGATTGCACGAGTGCTGGTCTGTTGAGCGACTACACTGGTACTGGACTGTTGAGCGTCTGTACCCTGAAATGCGCAACCACGTGTTGATCTGTTGAGCGATTGCACGAGTGCTGGTCTGTTGAGCGATTGCACCCTGGTCTTGAGGGCCGTTAAAGTCAAACATATTGTGATGGTCTATTGAGCGACTGCACCTTGGTAATTCCAAGAAATTGTATGCATGAGCATATACATATTGCATTGGGGGATTGACCGGTGGGTCACGATTTGGTTATGTGATGATGGTTGGACATTGATGTGTGTGAGTACTTGATGAAATCTGATTTTTTGATAAATGATTGTGATCGCTGAAGTGTCGGCTGTACTTACCACATATTTTTCATAATAATAGGTTGATGTTTTGAAAAGGTATATATGTCATGAAATTTCAAAATGAGCATCATTATTTTCCATCATTGTTGTATGATATGCCATAGATATATTTGTTGCTGTGAGATATATGCTATGTGATTATTTGTTAATTTCGATCGGTGACCCTTTACTATTATATGTGGAATTTAGGCTTTGCCCTTAGATTCCCCCCAAACCCATGCCACCCGTGGGACCCGAGACGACAGAAACGTCGCTCGACTTCATTGATCGTTCCGTGCCTATTGCTTGGGTATACGACCCCACCTCAAGCAGGGCTACAAACACGAGGAGATTGACGAGGACCTGTAGGACCAATGGAGTGGTGCACTACGTGGAGCACAGCTATGCGAGGATTGACTTTCCTGTGCCTTCTCGTTTGGTATTGGAGGCGCAAAGGATTTTTGAGAATGCGGAGGAACCAGCTAGAGGGGTTGAGACAGAGGCCACCATAGCAGTGGTGACTCCTAACCCGGTGATTGGAAGAGATGCACGTGATTCTGAGGCGGAAGAGAAGAACGAAGAGCCGAAGCTAGTAGCAGCTGATATTCCGGGTCCGTCTAGGATCTTTGTATGTCTATAAAGGTGCATCTGTATTCGACTACGACTTTGTCGTATTCGAATACAGAAGTGAAATTTTAACACTGTATTCGCATTTGTATTCGACTACGACAGTCTCGTATTCGAATACATGATGCTGACTTTCACAATCTTTGTTTCTGTATTCGAATACAAGAGAGCTGTATTCGAATACAGATTCGGGTTTTTCCAGAAACTCAGTTTTTAGCTTCTGTATTCGAATACAAGGAAGCTGTATTCGAATACAGATTCGTGTTTTCCAGAAAATCAAGTTTTAAGCACTGTCATGTGAACTTTAAAGTGTTGGGGAATGTTTGAAACCATTTAAAATGAAGTTTTTGAATAGTTTTGAAGAAGAGGTGATGAGTTTAATAAAAACTTCAATGATGGTGGGAAAATGCTGAATATACACTGTTTTTGGCTTCTGTATTCGACTATAGGCATGCTGTATTCGAATACAGAATGTTGAAATTACAGTTTCAACTTCTGTATTCGAATACAGATTCGTGTTTTTCAAGAATCCAGAGTTTTAAACATTGTTTTATAAACCTTAAGTGTTGGGAATCATTTGGGAAGGTTTGTGATGAATTAAAATGGAATTTTTGTGATAGTTTGAAGTGGTGGTGATGAAGTTTTTGAGACTTTACTGATGTAGTGAAAAATACTGATTTTTACACTGTGACAGCCTCTGTATTCGAATACAAGAAGGCTGTATTCGAATATAGAGTGTAATTCTGCACTGTTTTTGGCTTCTGTATCCGAATACAGAGAAGCTGTATTTGAATACAGATTCGTATTTTCCAGAAAAATCAGTTTTAAACATTGTTTTATGAATTTTAAGAGTTTGGGAAACATTGGAAAGACTTAAGATAATTAAGTATGGAATTTGTGAGATAACGTGAAGTGTTAGTGATTACTTGACTGTTTAATCATGGTTGTGATGATGATGATATTGATTGTGTTGAGATGTTTTGAAAAATGATGGAAAGGTTGAATTTTCCTGATAATGCATATTGTTTCAGTGATGAGAAAACACTGCATATTCATACTTTGCATAGTCAAGTGGTCCTCGCGATGGGCCACAGAGTAATGCGTAAACGTGCTGATCTGTTGAGCGATTGCACGAGTGCTGGTCTGTTGAGCGACTACACTGGTACTGGACTGTTGAGCGTCTGTACCCTGAAATGCGCAACCACGTGTTGATCTGTTGAGCGATTGCACGAGTGCTGGTCTGTTGAGCGATTGCACCCTGGTCTTGAGGGCCGTTAAAGTCAAACATATTGTGATGGTCTATTGAGCGACTGCACCTTGGTAATTCCAAGAAATTGTATGCATGAGCATATACATATTGCATTGGGGGATTGACCGGTGGGTCACGATTTGGTTATGTGATGATGGTTGGACATTGATGTGTGTGAGTACTTGATGAAATCTGATTTTTTGATAAATGATTGTGATCGCTGAAGTGTCGGCTGTACTTACCACATATTTTTCATAATAATAGGTTGATGTTTTGAAAAGGTATATATGTCATGAAATTTCAAAATGAGCATCATTATTTTCCATCATTGTTGTATGATATGCCATAGATATATTTGTTGCTGTGAGATATATGCTATGTGATTATTTGTTAATTTCGATCGGTGACCCTTTACTATTATATGTGGAATTTAGGCTTTGCCCTTAGATTCCCCCCAAACCCATGCCACCCGTGGGACCCGAGACGACAGAAACGTCGCTCGACTTCATTGATCGTTCCGTGCCTATTGCTTGGGTATACGACCCCACCTCAAGCAGGGCTACAAACACGGGGAGATTGACGAGGACCTGTAGGACCAATGGAGTGGTGCACTACGTGGAGCACAGCTATGCGAGGATTGACTTTCCTGTGCCTTCTCGTTTGGTATTGGAGGCGCACAGGATTTTTGAGAATGCGGAGGAACCAGCTAGAGGGGTTGAGACAGAGGCCACCATAGCAGTGGTGACTCCTAACCCGGTGATTGGAAGAGATGCACGTGATTCTGAGGCGGAAGAGAAGAACGAAGAGCCGAAGCTAGTAGCAGCTGATATTCCGGGTCCGTCTAGGATCTTTGTATGTCTATAAAGGTGCATCTGTATTCGACTACGACTTTGTCGTATTCGAATACAGAAGTGAAATTTTAACACTGTATTCGCATTTGTATTCGACTACGACAGTCTCGTATTCGAATACATGATGCTGACTTTCACAATCTTTGTTTCTGTATTCGAATACAAGAGAGCTGTATTCGAATACAGATTCGGGTTTTTCCAGAAACTCAGTTTTTAGCTTCTGTATTCGAATACAAGGAAGCTGTATTCGAATACAGATTCGTGTTTTCCAGAAAATCAAGTTTTAAGCACTGTCATGTGAACTTTAAAGTGTTGGGGAATGTTTGAAACCATTTAAAATGAAGTTTTTGAATAGTTTTGAAGAAGAGGTGATGAGTTTAATAAAAACTTCAATGATGGTGGGAAAATGCTGAATATACACTGTTTTTGGCTTCTGTATTCGACTATAGGCATGCTGTATTCGAATACAGAATGTTGAAATTACAGTTTCAACTTCTGTATTCGAATACAGATTCGTGTTTTTCAAGAATCCAGAGTTTTAAACATTGTTTTATAAACCTTAAGTGTTGGGAATCATTTGGGAAGGTTTGTGATGAATTAAAATGGAATTTTTGTGATAGTTTGAAGTGGTGGTGATGAAGTTTTTGAGACTTTACTGATGTAGTGAAAAATACTGATTTTTACACTGTGACAGCCTCTGTATTCGAATACAAGAAGGCTGTATTCGAATATAGAGTGTAATTCTGCACTGTTTTTGGCTTCTGTATCCGAATACAGAGAAGCTGTATTTGAATACAGATTCGTATTTTCCAGAAAAATCAGTTTTAAACATTGTTTTATGAATTTTAAGAGTTTGGGAAACATTGGAAAGACTTAAGATAATTAAGTATGGAATTTGTGAGATAACGTGAAGTGTTAGTGATTACTTGACTGTTTAATCATGGTTGTGATGATGATGATATTGATTGTGTTGAGATGTTTTGAAAAATGATGGAAAGGTTGAATTTTCCTGATAATGCATATTGTTTCAGTGATGAGAAAACACTGCATATTCATACTTTGCATAGTCAAGTGGTCCTCGCGATGGGCCACAGAGTAATGCGTAAACGTGCTGATCTGTTGAGCGATTGCACGAGTGCTGGTCTGTTGAGCGACTACACTGGTACTGGACTGTTGAGCGTCTGTACCCTGAAATGCGCAACCACGTGTTGATCTGTTGAGCGATTGCACGAGTGCTGGTCTGTTGAGCGATTGCACCCTGGTCTTGAGGGCCGTTAAAGTCAAACATATTGTGATGGTCTGTTGAGCGACTGCACCTTGGTAATTCCAAGAAATTGTATGCATGAGCATATACATATTGCATTGGGGGATTGACCGGTGGGTCACGATTTGGTTATGTGATGATGGTTGGACATTGATGTGTGTGAGTACTTGATGAAATCTGATTTTTTGATAAATGATTGTGATCGCTGAAGTGTCGGCTGTACTTACCACATATTTTTCATAATAATAGGTTGATGTTTTGAAAAGGTATATATGTCATGAAATTTCAAAATGAGCATCATTATTTTCCATCATTGTTGTATGATATGCCATAGATATATTTGTTGCTGTGAGATATATGCTATGTGATTATTTGTTAATTTCGATCGGTGACCCTTTACTATTATATGTGGAATTTAGGCTTTGCCCTTAGATTCCCCCCAAACCCATGCCACCCGTGGGACCCGAGACGACAGAAACGTCGCTCGACTTCATTGATCGTTCCGTGCCTATTGCTTGGGTATACGACCCCACCTCAAGCAGGGCTACAAACACGGGGAGATTGACGAGGACCTGTAGGACCAATGGAGTGGTGCACTACGTGGAGCACAGCTATGCGAGGATTGACTTTCCTGTGCCTTCTCGTTTGGTATTGGAGGCGCACAGGATTTTTGAGAATGCGGAGGAACCAGCTAGAGGGGTTGAGACAGAGGCCACCATAGCAGTGGTGACTCCTAACCCGGTGATTGGAAGAGATGCACGTGATTCTGAGGCGGAAGAGAAGAACGAAGAGCCGAAGCTAGTAGCAGCTGATATTCCAGGTCCGTCTAGGATCTTTGTATGTCTATAAAGGTGCATCTGTATTCGACTACGACTTTGTCGTATTCGAATACAGAAGTGAAATTTTAACACTGTATTCGCATTTGTATTCGACTACGACAGTCTCGTATTCGAATACATGATGCTGACTTTCACAATCTTTGTTTCTGTATTCGAATACAAGAAAGCTGTATTCGAATACAGATTCGGGTTTTTCCAGAAACTCAGTTTTTAGCTTCTGTATTCGAATACAAGGAAGCTGTATTCGAATACAGATTCGTGTTTTCCAGAAAATCAAGTTTTAAGCACTGTCATGTGAACTTTAAAGTGTTGGGGAATGTTTGAAACCATTTAAAATGAAGTTTTTGAATAGTTTTGAAGAAGAGGTGATGAGTTTAATAAAAACTTCAATGATGGTGGGAAAATGCTGAATATACACTGTTTTTGGCTTCTGTATTCGACTATAGGCATGCTGTATTCGAATACAGAATGTTGAAATTACAGTTTCAACTTCTGTATTCGAATACAGATTCGTGTTTTTCAAGAATCCAGAGTTTTAAACATTGTTTTATAAACCTTAAGTGTTGGGAATCATTTGGGAAGGTTTGTGATGAATTAAAATGGAATTTTTGTGATAGTTTGAAGTGGTGGTGATGAAGTTTTTGAGACTTTACTGATGTAGTGAAAAATACTGATTTTTACACTGTGACAGCCTCTGTATTCGAATACAAGAAGGCTGTATTCGAATATAGAGTGTAATTCTGCACTGTTTTTGGCTTCTGTATCCGAATACAGAGAAGCTGTATTTGAATACAGATTCGTATTTTCCAGAAAAATCAGTTTTAAACATTGTTTTATGAATTTTAAGAGTTTGGGAAACATTGGAAAGACTTAAGATAATTAAGTATGGAATTTGTGAGATAACGTGAAGTGTTAGTGATTACTTGACTGTTTAATCATGGTTGTGATGATGATGATATTGATTGTGTTGAGATGTTTTGAAAAATGATGGAAAGGTTGAATTTTCCTGATAATGCATATTGTTTCAGTGATGAGAAAACACTGCATATTCATACTTTGCATAGTCAAGTGGTCCTCGCGATGGGCCACAGAGTAATGCGTAAACGTGCTGATCTGTTGAGCGATTGCACGAGTGCTGGTCTGTTGAGCGACTACACTGGTACTGGACTGTTGAGCGTCTGTACCCTGAAATGCGCAACCACGTGTTGATCTGTTGAGCGATTGCACGAGTGCTGGTCTGTTGAGCGATTGCACCCTGGTCTTGAGGGCCGTTAAAGTCAAACATATTGTGATGGTCTGTTGAGCGACTGCACCTTGGTAATTCCAAGAAATTGTATGCATGAGCATATACATATTGCATTGGGGGATTGACCGGTGGGTCACGATTTGGTTATGTGATGATGGTTGGACATTGATGTGTGTGAGTACTTGATGAAATCTGATTTTTTGATAAATGATTGTGATCGCTGAAGTGTCGGCTGTACTTACCACATATTTTTCATAATAATAGGTTGATGTTTTGAAAAGGTATATATGTCATGAAATTTCAAAATGAGCATCATTATTTTCCATCATTGTTGTATGATATGCCATAGATATATTTGTTGCTGTGAGATATATGCTATGTGATTATTTGTTAATTTCGATCGGTGACCCTTTACTATTATATGTGGAATTTAGGCTTTGCCCTTAGATTCCCCCCAAACCCATGCCACCCGTGGGACCCGAGACGACAGAAACGTCGCTCGACTTCATTGATCGTTCCGTGCCTATTGCTTGGGTATACGACCCCACCTCAAGCAGGGCTACAAACACGGGGAGATTGACGAGGACCTGTAGGACCAATGGAGTGGTGCACTACGTGGAGCACAGCTATGCGAGGATTGACTTTCCTGTGCCTTCTCGTTTGGTATTGGAGGCGCACAGGATTTTTGAGAATGCAGAGGAACCAGCTAGAGGGGTTGAGACAGAGGCCACCATAGCAGTGGTGACTCCTAACCCGGTGATTGGAAGAGATGCACGTGATTCTGAGGCGGAAGAGAAGAACGAAGAGCCGAAGCTAGTAGTAGCTGATATTCCGGGTCCGTCTAGGATCTTCGATGATTGTTATGAGATTCCGGCACCGCCGAAGCGGCCGAGACTGTGCATTGATCTGACTTCGGAAGAGACTGACCCCTCTCTGTATGATGAGGAGGAGGAGGTTACATCGAGGCGAGCGGCAGAGTCGGATGAGACTTGTTTGGGATGCGGAGGAAATCCATGCTACTGTAGCTTTAGTGCATGATCAGTTAGACTTGATGTATAGGATTTGAGCTGGAAATGTAATTTGTTTATTTTGGAAATTATTGTACTACTTTCCGCTAAACTATGCACTCTGATATTTTCTGTTAGGATGATTACGACATTGTTATCTTTTGAAAATATATTAATGTTTAGTGTTAAATTTCCAGAATTAAGTACTTAGTGATATTACGATAAAATTATTTAATTACGTTCATCGATTAATCCACGACGTGCTATTTTTAAGAAACGGATTAAAGGAAACTTTTTATTTTGATTCTTTTGAAGTGATGAATTGGAAAATTATTTTAATTAATTATTTTTAAAAAAAAAATACACTCGCGCTGTGTTTTAAACTCGGGGTGTTACAATTGTGGTATCAGAGCATTTGGTTAAAGTTTTGGGTTAAAGCTCTGATTTAAAGTATTTGTTTTGAGTTATTAGCTGATCATGCATAGGAGCAAGTAGTTAAAGTGTTAAGTCTTGTGTAAGTTGTGGTGTGACTGAAATGATGATGGTTTTGTAGGAAACAATGCCTCCACGAAGAGACGACACTGCAAGAACCAATGTCAGCTGGGAAGATAGGATGGCTGAAGCGATGAACAACATGGCTGCGTCTGTTGCTGCACAAACGGTTGCAAAGACTCAACGAGATCTGGAGAAGAGAGAAAGAGAGATTCGCGCTGCCGAATCTAGAGGACTAGAGGATTTTCGTCGTCATAATCCTCCAAAGTTCAAGGGTGATGAGGGTCCAGAAAGAGCGGACCAGTGGATTCAAGAGATGGAGAAAATCTTCGAGATGATTAATTGTCGGGCAGCGGTGAAAGTCAACTATGCCACGTATCTGCTAATAGGGGATGCAGAGTATTGGTGGAGAAGTACAAGACTACTGATGGGGTCAGCTCAAGAAGAAGTGAACTGGGAGTCGTTCAAAAAGAAGTTTTTGGACAAATACTTCCCGATGAGCACTAGGACCAAGTTGGGTGACGATTTTCTGAAATTACACCAGGGAAACATGACAGTGGGAGAATATGCGGCTAAGTTTGAATCCCCGTCAAGACATTTCAGATTCTTCCAAGAAGAAGTTGATGAACAGTTTATGTGCCATCGCTTTCAAAATGGACTGAAGTATGAGATTCAAGACTCGATCTTACCTTTGGGAATTCAACGTTTCCAAGTGTTAGTGGAGAAGTGTAGAGAGGTTGAAGAGATGAAGAACAAGAGGGCCAACAGAGGAGGGAACTTTAATTATGGAGGGCCTAGTCGGATGCACAACCAGAACAATAGAGGAAAGCAAGTTGCTAAGCCGTATAACCGGCCACAAAACAACAAGAGATGCCAGAATTGGCCGGGAAATCAGAATTTTGGACTGCAATTGGGACAAGGAGTTTGATGTTATCAATGTGGGAAAGAAGGACATACTGCTACTGCTTGTACCGCAAGGGATCTGATGTGTTTTAACTGCTAGAAACCAGGACACGTGGCGAGGGATTGCCGGGTTCCGAAGGTGGAGCCAACTATGAACGCGACTAGGGCTACTCGTCCTACTGCTAGAGGCTGCGTCTATCACATGGGTGCTGAAGCTGGGAATCAAGTTCCAAATTTAATCCAGCAAGATTGTGAGATTGCAGGTAACACCCTAACTGCACTTTTTCATTCGGGGGCAACCCATTCTTTCATTGCTATGGACTGTGTGAATCGTTTGAAGTTGTTTGTGTCTACTTTGCCTTTTGATTTGGTTGTTTCCACACCTGCTAAGACCTTAACCGTAAACTCTGCATGTTTACATTGTACTGTAACGATTCAGAATAGAGATTTCTTGGTTAATTTAATCTGTCTATGTAAGATCCTTAATTTTAAATATTAATTTTGGAATTATTGTCAAGGGCATTTTGGGAATTTTTGTAAATATTTAATATATGTATGATTGAAGTGAATATATATATATATATATATATATATAAATATTTATTTGGAAGATGAATTAAAATTATTAGATGAAGAAGTAAATTAATTTAATTTCAAGTAATTAAATTAATTAGATCATTATGTAAGGATTAGTGGCTAATTGCAAGATAATTATAAAGCTGGAAAATCAGACAAGTGGCAAGTGAGGTGGCACCATGAGAGTCTATAAATAGGAATGAAAAGGATGGTGAAATCAGAACACCATTCATTCCTCCATACTGCCCATATTGCATGTACCAACTCCATCTCCTCTCCCATTTCTGTCTCTGTTTCTGCCATTCCCGAACTGAAATTTGAAGAGAGGGAAATTCCTTCAAACACCATTAACTGAGAATCCAAGCCTCAAACCTGAAAACCCCCAGTAGTAAAGTTAATCCCCACCTCAATACGAAGAGAAAGAACCCAGTTTTGCAGCAGCAAACTCAGGGAACAGCTTCACCGTTTCTGGACGCAGAAAAGGGAACGCAGCAGGAACAAGAGAAACAGCAGAGCACGCTACAAGGGTAAGGGCACCTTCCATTTTTAGCTGCATTAGGGCCATGAATGAGTGTTATTTCAGTTCTGTTTTTAAAAGAAAAGCTATTTTCGAAAATGACATTTTGAGAGAAAATGCATTTTTTGAGAAGTGATTATTTTGATGAGTTGTTGTTGGCTGTTTTACTGGTAAAATATGTTGTTTTACATTCTCTGTGAATGCTAGAAAACGTTTGCATGCCATTTTAGTTATGATTAAAATGCATGTCTTAAAACTGTTTTGAAAATGGCATTAAAATGCAAAATGCACCCTATTGGTGCTTAGTGTTCTGTGATGTTTGCTTGTCATTCTGTGGTGTTTTGAGAAAACTGAATGCATGCATGTTTGCTCTGATGTTTTGTGAACACTGAAATGTTGCATGTTTGTTCTGATGAGTGTGAACACTGAAATGTTGCATGTTTGTTCTGATGAGTGAGAACACTGAAATGTTGCATGGTGTCCTGATGATTGATCATCTGTCTCTGTTTTGGATAAACTAGTTCTGAGTCTGTTTTATGTTGTGGGATTATGGTGATGAAAATGATTCTGAATTTGGTCTTGTTTGTGATGATTCTGGTTGTTCTGGGTGATCTTGATGATATTGATGATTTTGATTCTGGTTGTTTTGTGTGATTCTGGTGGTGTTGATGGTTTTTAAAGAAAAAGGGATTTTAAGTGAGGGAAGGTTTTTCTTGAAAGAGTGCAGAATCTGTTTGATATTGGCTGTTTGTTTTAAAAGAATCAGTTTTGAAAAGGGTTGAACTTTCACTGGTTTTCGAAGGTGTATTCGACTACAGCATGTGTGTATTCGAATACAACCTTCCAGGTTTCTGTTTTATTTTAAAGTTATCAAACCTGTATTAGAATACGAGCCTCTGTATTCGACTACAGAGGAAAGATTTTTGCTTCTATATTCGCAACTGTATCCGACTACGACCATGTCGTATTTGAATACGGCAATGAAATTTTTAACACTGTATTCGCATCTATAGTCGACTACAGGCATGCTGTATTCGACTACAGATTCGAGTTTTTCCAGAAACTCAGTTTTTAGCTTCTGTATTCGAATACAAGGAAGCTGTATTCGAATACAGATTCGTGTTTTCCAGAAAAACAAGTTTTAATCACTGTCGTATGAGTTTTGAAGTGTTGAGAAACTCTGAGAAGGTTTTAATGATTTGAAAAGAAGTCTGTGAAATTGTTTTAAAGAGGAGAGAAAGATGTTTGAAAACCTTTAAGTGACATGGGAGAAAAGGCTGCATTTTCCAGAGGTTGAACTCCTATATTCGACTACAGTCAAGCTGTATTCGAATACAGAATGTTAAGTTGCAGTTTCCTGCTTCTGTATTCGAATACAGAGGGTCTGTATTCGAATACAGATTCGAATTTTCAGAAAATTTCAAGTTTTAAGAGTGTTTTGAAAACCCTGAGTGTCTGGGGAATACTGGGGATGTTGTGGTGAGTTAAAGTGGAACTTTTGATGAGATTTTGAAGTGGTGGTGATGAAGTTTTAAAAACATTATTGATGTAATGAAAGAGGTTGTTTTATGCACTGAAATATGCCTATGTATTCGAATACCAGAGGGCTGTATTCGAATACAGAGAGTGATTCTATATTGTTTTTGACTTATGTATTCGAATACAGAAGAGCTGTATTCGAATACAGATTCGTAAATCCCAAAAAATCTCAGTTTTAAACACTGTGTCTGAATTTTGAGGGGTTGGGAAAACAATTCAAAGTGTGAATGATTAATGGATTGTTTAATTCATGATTGTGATGATGTTAATTCTGACTGTGCTGTTATATTTTAAACATGATGGAAAGAATGAATTTCTGAGTTGCATTCTGTTTCTAGAGAAGTGAAACACTGCATATTCATGCATTGCATAGTCAAGTGGTACCCGCGATTGCACTAGGTACTGATCTGTGAGCGATTGTACCTTGGTATATAAGTGCTGGTCTGTGAGCGACTGCACTGGTACTGGACTGTGAGCGTCTGTACCCTGAAATGCGCAACCACGTGCTGATCTGTGAGCGATTGCACGAGTGCTGGTCTGTGAGCGACTACACTAGGTACTGATCGGTGAGCGATTGTACCTTGGTTTATGTCAAACGTGCTGGTCTGTGAGCGACTGCACGATGTGCTGGACTGTGAGCGTCTGCACTGGTGCTGATTTGTGAGCGATTGCACCCTGGTCATGAGGGCCGTTAATTTGTGCTGGTCTGTGAGCGACTGCACCTTGGTGATTCCAAGAAAATTATGCATGAGCATATATGCATTACATTGAGGGATTTGACCGTTGTGTCACGATTGTTTATATGATGAATGTTGGAAATTAATGTGTGTGAGTGCTGTCCAGAATCTGAAATTCTGAATTAAAGATTGTGTTTTGTTGATGTGTGTTTGTACTTACCGCATACTTCATAATCATTAACTGCTGTTTTGAAAAGGCATGAAAGTCATAAATTTTCAAATGAGCATGATTATTTCCTCATCATCATATGTTATACCATGTTTATACATGTTGTTGTGCAATATATGCTATGTGAATATCTGTTATTTTCGGTCGGTGACCCCTTGCTTTATATTTGTGGACTTTGGGCTTTGTCCTTAGATGCCTCCCAAACCCACGCCGCCCGTGGGTACCCGAACGACGGAAACGTCGTTGAATTTCCTTGACCGCTACTCGCGCACTGCTTGGGCTTTTGACCCCCTCTCAAGCAGAGCGACTTATACGGGGTGGCTGGAGCGGACAAGTAGGACGGATGGTGTGAAAGACTTCGTAGAGCGCACTCACGCGAGCATAGATTTTCCCGTGCCTTCTCGCCTGGTGTTAGAGGCGCACGGAGTTTTTGACGACGCTGAGGAGTCGGATGAAAGGGCTGAGACGGAGGCCACTGTAGGAGTGGTATCCTGTGATTGGAAGAGAGATACATGAGTCTGATGCGGTAGAGAAGCGTGATGAGCTGAGACTAGTAGCGACTGAGATTCCGGGTCCATCTAGGATTTCCGATGATTGCTACGAGATTCCGGTACCGCCAAAGCGGCCACGAGTGTGTATTGACTTGACTTCTGAGGAGACCGATCCCTCTATGTACGAGGAGGAGGAGGAGGTTACGTCGAAGCGAGCTGCAGAGTCAAAAGAGACTTGCGTGGGATGCGGAGGGAATCCGTGCTACTGCAGCTTCAGCGCATGATCAGTTAGACTTAGTGTATTAGGTTTTGGGTTGAAATTGTAATTTGTCTTATTTTGGGAATACTGTACTATTTTTCGCTGAACCATGTACTCTGATATTTGCTGTTGATGTATGATGACAATGATATTTTGGGATGTATTAATGTTTAAAAACTAATTTCCAAGATAAGTACTTCGTGATAATCCTTATGAAGTATTGAGTTTACGTTCATCAACTTATCTATAACGTACTTTTTTACGAAGAACTTTATTTTAATCCTTTTGAAATAATTTTGAGAAAACTCATTTTAATTATTAATTTAAAAAAAAAAATGCACCCGCGCTGTGTTTTAAACTCGGGGTGTTACAGTCTACCCCTACAATCACTCGAGATCATTCTCGGCATGGATTGGATGACGTATAATTATGTAGTCTTGGATTGCGCTTGAAAATTTGTTCTTTTCCCCGAACCTGGAGTCGTTCGGTATTTGGCTGCTAACAAACTCGAGGTGTCTCTGAGAGAAGGAACTCAGGAATTTTTATCATTGGCTAACGTGGAGACCAAGATGGATGTGAACATAGAAGATGTGGTGTTAGTCAAAGAATATCCGGAAGTATTTCCCACAAAAATTCCAGGATTACCCCCGATAAGAGAGGTGGAGTTCTTCATTCATTTGCACCCAGGAACTTGACCTATTTCAATTGCGCCGTACCGGATGTCGCCATTGGAATTAAGCGAGCTTAAGGGTCAGATTGAAGGTTTATTGGGGAAAGGATTTATCAGACCAAGTGTGTCACCGTGGGGAGCTCTGGTGTTGTTGGTTAAGAAGAAGGATGGAAGTTCGCGCTTATGCGTAGATTATCGGCAACTTAACAAGGTAACTATCAAGAATCGTTATCTTTTACCACGCATCGATGATTTGATGGACCAATTGAGGGGAGCAATAGTGTTTTCAAAGATTGATTTGAAATCAGGATACCATCAAATTCGGGTAAAAGAATGAGATATTCAAAAGACTGCTTTCAGGACCCGATATGGACATTATGAATATCTTGTTATGCCATTTGGAGTTACGAATGCACCAGCGATTTTCATGGACTATATAAATAGGATATTTAGCCCATTCCTGGATAAATTCGTGGTGGTGTTCATCGATGATATTTTGATTTATTCAAAGGATGAAGAAGAACATGAAGAGCACATACGCAAAGTTCTTGAAGTCTTACGCGAGAAGCAATTGTATGCCAATTTGGCGAAGTACGAGTTTTGGCTAGAGAAAGTGAACTTCTTGGGACATGTGATAACAAAAGAAGGAATCGCTGTCGATCCGGCAAAGATTGAGACAATTCTTGCCTGGAAATAGCCCCAGACTATCACAGACATAAGAAGTTTTGTCGGACTAGCAGGATACTACAGGAGATTTATTGAAGGATTTGCTAAGATTGTAGCTCCTTTGACACAACTCACCAGAAAGAATCAGCCGTTTGCATGGGTAGAGAAGTGTGAGGATAGTTTTCAGTTGCTAAAGGAAAAGTTGACAACATCACCAATATTGGTTTTGCCACAACCAGAAGAACCATATGAGGTTTACTGTGATGCATCTCACCAAGGTTTGGGATGTGTCTTGATGCAACACAAGAAAGTTGTAGCTTACGCCTAAAGGCAGTTGAAAACTCACGAACGGAACTATCCTACTCATGATTTAGAGCTGGCTGCAGTAGTATTTGCATTAAAGGTTTGGAGACACTACCTTTATGGATGCACGTTCACGGTGTTCAGTGACCATAAAAGCTTGAAGTATCTGTTCGACCAGAAGGAATTGAACATGCGTTAGAGGAGATGGATGGAGACCCTCAAGGATTTTGATTTTTCGTTGCAGTACCACCCTGGAAAAGCCAATGTGGTGGCTGATGCATTGAGTCGGAAAAGTGTGTCAGTATCTTCAATGTTAATGGTCAAACAACAAGAGTTGTGGGAAGCATTTAGAGATCTACACTTGGACGTAAAGTTTGCACCAGGAATTTTAAAGTGTGGAATGATAACAATTTCGAGTGGTCTACTTGAGGAGATTGCAAACTTGCAAGATGACGCATTGATCCAAGAAAAGAGGAATCTGGTAGCGCAAGGGCAGACAACTGAGTTCAGGATCGGACTAGATAATATTCTAAGATGTAATGGGAGAGTCTGCGTACCGGAAGTTGCAGATATGAGAAGAGCGATTTTGGAAGAGGCTCATAAGAGTAAATTTAGTATTCATCCTGGAGCAACCAAGATGTACCCGGACTTAAGACAGAATTACTGGTGGCCAGGAATGAAGAGGGATGTAGCGGAGTACGTATCGCCATGTTTAACTTGTCAGAAAGCGAAAGTGGAACATCAATGACCTGCTGGAATGTTGCAACATTTGGACATACCGAAATGGAAGTGGGACAGCATTTCCATGGATTTTATAACAGGACTGCCCAAGACAAGGGAAAAGAATGATTCGATTTGAGTAATAGTGGATCGATTGACAAAGTCCGCACATTTCTTACCAATAAGGACCACTTACAAAGTAAATAAGCTGACGGAAATCTACATCGCTGAGATTGTGAGGTTACACGGCGTCCCATCGAGTATAGTATCGGACCGTGACCCAAAGTTCACATCTCATTTTTGGGGAGCGCTGCATGAAGCTTTGGGAACGAAATTGAAATTGAGTTCCGCTTATCATCCACAAACAGATGGACATACTGAGAGAACAAACCAGTCCTTGGAAGATCTATTAAGAGCATGTGTGTTGGATGACAGAGGAAACTGGGACGAGGTGTTGCCATTGATTGAGTTCACTTACAACAATAGCTTTCACGCAAGTATTGGAATGGCACCCTACGAGGCTTTATATGGACGCAAGTGTCAGACACCTTTATGCTGGTATAAGGACGGAGAAAGTATGATTGTTGGACCTGAGATGGTGGAACAGACTACAGAGAAAATCAAGAGAATACAAGAGAAAATGAAGATTTCACAAGATCGTCAGAAGAGTTATGCTGACAAGCGTCGCAGACCTCTGGAATTCGAGCAGGGTGATCATGTATTTCTAAGGGTTACGCCTACAACTGGAGTTGGCAGAGCTATTAAGTCAAGAAAGTTGACGCCGAAATTTATTGGACCATACTAGATCACTGCACGTATTGGACCATTGGCTTATCGGATTGCTTTACCTCATATACTGTCCAATATTCACGACGTATTTCATGTGTCGCAGTTAAGGAAATACATTGCAGACCCGTCACATGTGATCGAACCAGATACAATTCAGTTGAAGGATAACCTGTCATTTGAAGTATTCTCTGTAAGGATTGAAGACAAGAAGATTAAACAGTTGAGGAACAAGGAAGTCCCACTAGTCAAAATGATTTGGAATCCGACTACGGGAGACGCGACCTGGGAACTGGAGAGTAAGATGAGGGAACAATATCCTCAGTTGTTTATTAACATGTAGTTTCGAGGACGAAACTAATTTAAGGGGGGTAGTGATGTAAGACCCTTAAATTTAAGAATTAATTTATGGAATTAATATTAAGTGTATTTTGGGGATATTTGTAAAATATTTAATATATGTATGTTTTGAGTAAATATATATATATATATATAAATATTTATTTTGGAAGATGAATTAAGATTATTGGATGAAGAATAATTTAATTTAATTACGAGTAATTAAATTAACAGACAGTTAATTAAGGGGTTAGCGGCTAATTGCGACGAGACTGGTTAAGTGCTGAGGATCAGACAAGTGTCGGGTGAGGTGGCACCCACACAAGCCTATAAATAGGAGTGAGAAGGATGGTGAAATCAGAACACCATTCCTCCTCACTCACTGCTCATACTGCATGTAACAGTACCCCTTTTCCCTCCCATTCTGTTATGTTCCAGTTCGTTCAAAAGAAAGGAAAAAAAGAGTTCCTCAAAAGTGCCATTACTTGGAAATACAAGCACCGAAACACCAAACCCCCAGTACAAAAGTTGTTCCCCTCATCATTTCGGAGCTAGAGAACCCAGTTTCGTAGCGGCAAACGCATGCGGCAGTTTCACCGATTTTTTATGCGTAAACGGGAACGAAAACAGAAACGTGAGCAGAAGCAGAAACGCAACAAGGGTAAGGGCACCTTCCACTTTCTAGTTGCATTGGGGCTGTAAATGCATTACTGTCATGGCATTACTGGTGTTTTCATTACTGATTTTGAAGAAAAACTGTTTTGCCTGTTGACTGAAAGAAATGAAAAAATGCTTTACTATTATATGTGGAATTTGGGCTTTACCCTCAGATGCCCCCCAAACTCATCCCACCCGTGGGACCCGAGACGACGGAAACGTCACTCGACTTCATTGATCGTTTTGTGCTTATTGCTTGGGTATACGACCCCACCTCAAGCAGGGCTACATACAAGGGGAGATTGACGAAGACCTGTAGGACCAATGGAGGGGTGCACTACGTGGAGCACAGCTATGCGAGGATTGACTTTCCTGTGCCTTCTCATTTGGTATTGGAGGCGCACGGGATTTTTGAGGATGCGGAGGAACCAACTAGAGGGGTTGAGACAGAGGCCACCGTAGGAGTGGTGACTCCTAACCCGGTGATTGGAGGAGATGCACGTGATTCTGAGGCGGAAGAGAAGAACGAAGAGCCGAAGCCAGTAGCAGCTGATATTCCGGGTCCGTCTAGGATCTCCGATGATTGTTATGAGATTCCGGCACCGCCGAAGCGACCGAGATGTTGATGATTCTGCTTCTGTTTCCGTTTTGAGTGATTCTGGTGATGTTGATGTTTTCAAAAGAAAATGGATTTTAACATGATGAAAGTGTTTTTCTGGAAAAGTGCTAAATCTGTTTTGATGTTTTGTTGATCGTTTTTCAAAAGAAACAGATTGAAATGTGTTGAAGTCTCAGGAAAAATTTCACTGGTTTTCGAAGGTGTATTCGAATACAACATGTGTGTATTCGAATACAACTTGTCAAGTTTCTGTTTTACATTAGTTTTCAAACTTGTATTCGAATACATAAGTGAAATTTTAACGCTGTATTCGCATCTGTATTCGACTACAGGCATGTTGTATTCGAATACAGAATGCATATTTTCGCTAGTTTCAGCTTCTGTATTCGAATACAAGGGATCTGTATTCGAATACAGATTCATGTCTTCCAGAAAATCAAGTTTTAAACACTGTCATGTGAATTTTAAAGTGTTGGGAAACATTAAGAAGGGTTAAAATGATTTAAAATGGAGTCTTTGAAATAGTTTTGAAGAGGAGATGATGATGTTTTGGAAATCTTTTATGACATGGGAGAAAATGCTGAATTTTTCAATGTTTTGTCTTCTGTATTCGACTACAGGCATGTTGTATTCGAATACAGAATGTTAAAATTGCAGTTTCATGCTTCTGTATTCGAATACAAGGGGGTTGTATTCGAATACAGATTCGAGTTTTTCAGAAATTCCAAGTTTTTCAACACTGTTTTATGAACCCTAAGTGTTGGGGAGTATTGGGAAGGTTTATGATTGAATTAAAATGGAATTTTTGTGATAGTTTGAAGTGGTGGTGATGAAGTTTTTGAGACTTTACTGATGTAGTGAAAAATGTTGATTTGTATACTGAGACTGCCTCTATATTTGAATACCAGAGGGTTGTATTCGAATATAGAGTGTGAATTCTGCACTGTTTTGGCTTCTGTATTCGAATACAGAGAAGCTGTATTCAAATACAGATTCGTATTTTCCAGAAATCTCAGTTTTAAACCCTATTGTATGAATTTTAAGAGTTGGGGGAAAGACTTATGATAATTAAGAATGGAATTGTGTGATAATGTAAAGTGTTAATGATTACTTGAATGTTTAATCATTGATGTGTTGATAATGAAATTATTTGTGCTGAAATGCTTTGGGAGAATGCTGGAAAGGCTGAGTTTTTCTGATATTGCATATTGTTTTCAGTGAAGAGAAAACATTGCATGTCCATAGATTTCATAGTCAAGTGGTGACCGCGATGGGCCACAGAGTAATGCGGTAACCGTGATGGTCCGCGAAGTTAAGTAGTAACCACAGTAGTGGACTACAGAGTGGTCGCGTGTTCGTGGTGGTCCATTCTATCCGTGCGAGGATTTAACTTCTGTGTATTTGGCTTGTGAGAGGCTAATACACATGAAGGTAGTAACCATGATGGGTTGTAGAGTGGCCGCGTGTTCGTGGTGGTCCATTCTATCCGGGTTCAGAGTGGCCGCGTGTTCGTGGTGGTCCATTCAAATATTTAAATTGTGCTGGTCTGTTGAGCGACTGCACTGGTGTTGATCTGTTGAGCGATTGCACCTTGGTCTTGAGGGCCGTGAAAGTCAAACATATTTAAATTGTGCTGGTCTGTTGAGCGACTGCACCTTGGTAAATCCAAGAAATTGTATACATGAGCACATACATATTGCATTGGGGGATTGACCGGTGGGTCACGATTTGGTTATACGATGATGGTTGGAAATTGATGTCTGTGAGTACTTTATGAAATCTGATTTTCTGATAAATGATTGTGATTTTTGAAGTGTTGGCTGTACTTACCACATATTTTCCATTTTAATTGATTGTTGTTTTGAAAAGGCATACATGTCACGAAATTTCAAAATGAGCATCTTTATTTTCATCATTGTTATACGATATGCCATGGATGTATGTGTTGCTGTGAGATATATGCTATGTGCTTATTTGTTAATTTCAGTCGGCGACCCTTGCTATTATATTGTGGAAATTGGGCTTTGCCCTCAAATGCCCCCCAAACCCATGACACCCGTGGGACCCGAGACGACGGAAACGTCGCTCGACTTCATTGATCGTTCCGTGCCTACTGCTTGGGTATACGACCCCATCTCAAGCACAGCTATGCAAAGATTGACTTTCCCGTGCCTTCCCGTTTGATATTGGAGGCGCACGAAATTTTTTATGATGCTGAGGAGCCAGCTAGAGGGGTTGAAACGGAGGCCACCGTAGGAGTGGTGACTCCTAACCCGGTGATTATAGGAGATGTA
>JBBPBO010000002.1:1130501-1141630 GCA_037974295.1 Cicer cuneatum | reverse complement strand
GGTGATTGGAGGAGATGCACGTGATTCTGAGGCGGAAGAGAAGAACGAAGAGCCGAAGCCAGTAGCAGCTGATATTCCGGGTCCGTCTAGGATCTCCGATGATTGTTATGAGATTCCGGCACCGCCGAAGCGACCGAGATGTTGATGATTCTGCTTCTGTTTCCGTTTTGAGTGATTCTGGTGATGTTGATGTTTTCAAAAGAAAATGGATTTTAACATGATGAAAGTGTTTTTCTGGAAAAGTGCTAAATCTGTTTTGATGTTTTGTTGATCGTTTTTCAAAAGAAACAGATTGAAATGTGTTGAAGTCTCAGGAAAAATTTCACTGGTTTTCGAAGGTGTATTCGAATACAACATGTGTGTATTCGAATACAACTTGTCAAGTTTCTGTTTTACATTAGTTTTCAAACTTGTATTCGAATACATAAGTGAAATTTTAACGCTGTATTCGCATCTGTATTCGACTACAGGCATGTTGTATTCGAATACAGAATGCATATTTTCGCTAGTTTCAGCTTCTGTATTCGAATACAAGGGATCTGTATTCGAATACAGATTCATGTCTTCCAGAAAATCAAGTTTTAAACACTGTCATGTGAATTTTAAAGTGTTGGGAAACATTAAGAAGGGTTAAAATGATTTAAAATGGAGTCTTTGAAATAGTTTTGAAGAGGAGATGATGATGTTTTGGAAATCTTTTATGACATGGGAGAAAATGCTGAATTTTTCAATGTTTTGTCTTCTGTATTCGACTACAGGCATGTTGTATTCGAATACAGAATGTTAAAATTGCAGTTTCATGCTTCTGTATTCGAATACAAGGGGGTTGTATTCGAATACAGATTCGAGTTTTTCAGAAATTCCAAGTTTTTCAACACTGTTTTATGAACCCTAAGTGTTGGGGAGTATTGGGAAGGTTTATGATTGAATTAAAATGGAATTTTTGTGATAGTTTGAAGTGGTGGTGATGAAGTTTTTGAGACTTTACTGATGTAGTGAAAAATGTTGATTTGTATACTGAGACTGCCTCTATATTTGAATACCAGAGGGTTGTATTCGAATATAGAGTGTGAATTCTGCACTGTTTTGGCTTCTGTATTCGAATACAGAGAAGCTGTATTCAAATACAGATTCGTATTTTCCAGAAATCTCAGTTTTAAACCCTATTGTATGAATTTTAAGAGTTGGGGGAAAGACTTATGATAATTAAGAATGGAATTGTGTGATAATGTAAAGTGTTAATGATTACTTGAATGTTTAATCATTGATGTGTTGATAATGAAATTATTTGTGCTGAAATGCTTTGGGAGAATGCTGGAAAGGCTGAGTTTTTCTGATATTGCATATTGTTTTCAGTGAAGAGAAAACATTGCATGTCCATAGATTTCATAGTCAAGTGGTGACCGCGATGGGCCACAGAGTAATGCGGTAACCGTGATGGTCCGCGAAGTTAAGTAGTAACCACAGTAGTGGACTACAGAGTGGTCGCGTGTTCGTGGTGGTCCATTCTATCCGTGCGAGGATTTAACTTCTGTGTATTTGGCTTGTGAGAGGCTAATACACATGAAGGTAGTAACCATGATGGGTTGTAGAGTGGCCGCGTGTTCGTGGTGGTCCATTCTATCCGGGTTCAGAGTGGCCGCGTGTTCGTGGTGGTCCATTCAAATATTTAAATTGTGCTGGTCTGTTGAGCGACTGCACTGGTGTTGATCTGTTGAGCGATTGCACCTTGGTCTTGAGGGCCGTGAAAGTCAAACATATTTAAATTGTGCTGGTCTGTTGAGCGACTGCACCTTGGTAAATCCAAGAAATTGTATACATGAGCACATACATATTGCATTGGGGGATTGACCGGTGGGTCACGATTTGGTTATACGATGATGGTTGGAAATTGATGTCTGTGAGTACTTTATGAAATCTGATTTTCTGATAAATGATTGTGATTTTTGAAGTGTTGGCTGTACTTACCACATATTTTCCATTTTAATTGATTGTTGTTTTGAAAAGGCATACATGTCACGAAATTTCAAAATGAGCATCTTTATTTTCATCATTGTTATACGATATGCCATGGATGTATGTGTTGCTGTGAGATATATGCTATGTGCTTATTTGTTAATTTCAGTCGGCGACCCTTGCTATTATATTGTGGAAATTGGGCTTTGCCCTCAAATGCCCCCCAAACCCATGACACCCGTGGGACCCGAGACGACGGAAACGTCGCTCGACTTCATTGATCGTTCCGTGCCTACTGCTTGGGTATACGACCCCATCTCAAGCACAGCTATGCAAAGATTGACTTTCCCGTGCCTTCCCGTTTGATATTGGAGGCGCACGAAATTTTTTATGATGCTGAGGAGCCAGCTAGAGGGGTTGAAACGGAGGCCACCGTAGGAGTGGTGACTCCTAACCCGGTGATTATAGGAGATGTAATGAAAGAGGTTGTTTTATGCACTGAAATATGCCTATGTATTCGAATACCAGAGGGCTGTATTCGAATACAGAGAGTGATTCTATATTGTTTTTGACTTATGTATTCGAATACAGAAGAGCTGTATTCGAATACAGATTCGTAAATCCCAAAAAATCTCAGTTTTAAACACTGTGTCTGAATTTTGAGGGGTTGGGAAAACAATTCAAAGTGTGAATGATTAATGGATTGTTTAATTCATGATTGTGATGATGTTAATTCTGACTGTGCTGTTATATTTTAAACATGATGGAAAGAATGAATTTCTGAGTTGCATTCTGTTTCTAGAGAAGTGAAACACTGCATATTCATGCATTGCATAGTCAAGTGGTACCCGCGATTGCACTAGGTACTGATCTGTGAGCGATTGTACCTTGGTATATAAGTGCTGGTCTGTGAGCGACTGCACTGGTACTGAACTGTGAGCGTCTGTACCCTGAAATGCGCAACCACGTGCTGATCTGTGAGCGATTGCACGAGTGCTGGTCTGTGAGCGACTACACTAGGTACTGATCGGTGAGCGATTGTACCTTGGTTTATGTCAAACGTGCTGGTCTGTGAGCGACTGCACGATGTGCTGGACTGTGAGCGTCTGCACTGGTGCTGATTTGTGAGCGATTGCACCCTGGTCATGAGGGCCGTTAATTTGTGCTGGTCTGTGAGCGACTGCACCTTGGTGATTCCAAGAAAATTATGCATGAGCATATATGCATTACATTGAGGGATTTGACCGTTGTGTCACGATTGTTTATATGATGAATGTTGGAAATTAATGTGTGTGAGTGCTGTCCAGAATCTGAAATTCTGAATTAAAGATTGTGTTTTGTTGATGTGTGTTTGTACTTACCGCATACTTCATAATCATTAACTGCTGTTTTGAAAAGGCATGAAAGTCATAAATTTTCAAATGAGCATGATTATTTCCTCATCATCATATGTTATACCATGTTTATACATGTTGTTGTGCAATATATGCTATGTGAATATCTGTTATTTTCGGTCGGTGACCCCTTGCTTTATATTTGTGGACTTTGGGCTTTGTCCTTAGATGCCTCCCAAACCCACGCCGCCCGTGGGTACCCGAACGACGGAAACGTCGTTGAATTTCCTTGACCGCTACTCGCGCACTGCTTGGGCTTTTGACCCCCTCTCAAGCAGAGCGACTTATACGGGGTGGCTGGAGCGGACAAGTAGGACGGATGGTGTGAAAGACTTCGTAGAGCGCACTCACGCGAGCATAGATTTTCCCGTGCCTTCTCGCCTGGTGTTAGAGGCGCACGGAGTTTTTGACGACGCTGAGGAGTCGGATGAAAGGGCTGAGACGGAGGCCACTGTAGGAGTGGTATCCTGTGATTGGAAGAGAGATACATGAGTCTGATGCGGTAGAGAAGCGTGATGAGCTGAGACTAGTAGCGACTGAGATTCCGGGTCCATCTAGGATTTCCGATGATTGCTACGAGATTCCGGTACCGCCAAAGCGGCCACGAGTGTGTATTGACTTGACTTCTGAGGAGACCGATCCCTCTATGTACGAGGAGGAGGAGGAGGTTACGTCGAAGCGAGCTGCAGAGTCAAAAGAGACTTGCGTGGGATGCGGAGGGAATCCGTGCTACTGCAGCTTCAGCGCATGATCAGTTAGACTTAGTGTATTAGGTTTTGGGTTGAAATTGTAATTTGTCTTATTTTGGGAATACTGTACTATTTTTCGCTGAACCATGTACTCTGATATTTGCTGTTGATGTATGATGACAATGATATTTTGGGATGTATTAATGTTTAAAAACTAATTTCCAAGATAAGTACTTCGTGATAATCCTTATGAAGTATTGAGTTTACGTTCATCAACTTATCTATAACGTACTTTTTTACGAAGAACTTTATTTTAATCCTTTTGAAATAATTTTGAGAAAACTCATTTTAATTATTAATTTAAAAAAAAAATGCACCCGCGCTGTGTTTTAAACTCGGGGTGTTACAGTCTACCCCTACAATCACTCGAGATCATTCTCGGCATGGATTGGATGACGTATAATTATGTAGTCTTGGATTGCGCTTGAAAATTTGTTCTTTTCCCCGAACCTGGAGTCGTTCGGTATTTGGCTGCTAACAAACTCGAGGTGTCTCTGAGAGAAGGAACTCAGGAATTTTTATCATTGGCTAACGTGGAGACCAAGATGGATGTGAACATAGAAGATGTGGTGTTAGTCAAAGAATATCCGGAAGTATTTCCCACAAAAATTCCAGGATTACCCCCGATAAGAGAGGTGGAGTTCTTCATTCATTTGCACCCAGGAACTTGACCTATTTCAATTGCGTCGTACCGGATGTCGCCATTGGAATTAAGCGAGCTTAAGGGTCAGATTGAAGGTTTATTGGGGAAAGGATTTATCAGACCAAGTGTGTAACCGTGGGGAGCTCTGGTGTTGTTGGTTAAGAAGAAGGATGGAAGTTCGCGCTTATGCGTAGATTATCGGCAACTTAACAAGGTAACTATCAAGAATCGTTATCTTTTACCACGCATCGATGATTTGATGGACCAATTGAGGGGAGCAATAGTGTTTTCAAAGATTGATTTGAAATCAGGATACCATCAAATTCGGGTAAAAGAATGAGATATTCAAAAGACTACTTTCAGGACCCGATATGGACATTATGAATATCTTGTTATGCCATTTGGAGTTACGAATGCACCAGCGATTTTCATGGACTATATAAATAGGATATTTAGCCCATTCCTGGATAAATTCGTGGTGGTGTTCATCGATGATATTTTGATTTATTCAAAGGATGAAGAAGAACATGAAGAGCACATACGCAAAGTTCTTGAAGTCTTACGCGAGAAGCAATTGTATGCCAATTTGGCGAAGTACGAGTTTTGGCTAGAGAAAGTGAACTTCTTGGGACATGTGATAACAAAAGAAGGAATCGCTGTCGATCCGGCAAAGATTGAGACAATTCTTGCCTGGAAATAGCCCCAGACTATCACAGACATAAGAAGTTTTGTCGGACTAGCAGGATACTACAGGAGATTTATTGAAGGATTTGCTAAGATTGTAGCTCCTTTGACACAACTCACCAGAAAGAATCAGCCGTTTGCATGGGTAGAGAAGTGTGAGGATAGTTTTCAGTTGCTAAAGGAAAAGTTGACAACATCACCAATATTGGTTTTGCCACAACCAGAAGAACCATATGAGGTTTACTGTGATGCATCTCACCAAGGTTTGGGATGTGTCTTGATGCAACACAAGAAAGTTGTAGCTTACGCCTAAAGGCAGTTGAAAACTCACGAACGGAACTATCCTACTCATGATTTAGAGCTGGCTGCAGTAGTATTTGCATTAAAGGTTTGGAGACACTACCTTTATGGATGCACGTTCACGGTGTTCAGTGACCATAAAAGCTTGAAGTATCTGTTCGACCAGAAGGAATTGAACATGCGTTAGAGGAGATGGATGGAGACCCTCAAGGATTTTGATTTTTCGTTGCAGTACCACCCTGGAAAAGCCAATGTGGTGGCTGATGCATTGAGTCGGAAAAGTGTGTCAGTATCTTCAATGTTAATGGTCAAACAACAAGAGTTGTGGGAAGCATTTAGAGATCTACACTTGGACGTAAAGTTTGCACCAGGAATTTTAAAGTGTGGAATGATAACAATTTCGAGTGGTCTACTTGAGGAGATTGCAAACTTGCAAGATGACGCATTGATCCAAGAAAAGAGGAATCTGGTAGCGCAAGGGCAGACAACTGAGTTCAGGATCGGACTAGATAATATTCTAAGATGTAATGGGAGAGTCTGCGTACCGGAAGTTGCAGATATGAGAAGAGCGATTTTGGAAGAGGCTCATAAGAGTAAATTTAGTATTCATCCTGGAGCAACCAAGATGTACCCGGACTTAAGACAGAATTACTGGTGGCCAGGAATGAAGAGGGATGTAGCGGAGTACGTATCGCCATGTTTAACTTGTCAGAAAGCGAAAGTGGAACATCAATGACCTGCTGGAATGTTGCAACATTTGGACATACCGAAATGGAAGTGGGACAGCATTTCCATGGATTTTATAACAGGACTGCCCAAGACAAGGGAAAAGAATGATTCGATTTGAGTAATAGTGGATCGATTGACAAAGTCCGCACATTTCTTACCAATAAGGACCACTTACAAAGTAAATAAGCTGACGGAAATCTACATCGCTGAGATTGTGAGGTTACACGGCGTCCCATCGAGTATAGTATCGGACCGTGACCCAAAGTTCACATCTCATTTTTGGGGAGCGCTGCATGAAGCTTTGGGAACGAAATTGAAATTGAGTTCCGCTTATCATCCACAAACAGATGGACATACTGAGAGAACAAACCAGTCCTTGGAAGATCTATTAAGAGCATGTGTGTTGGATGACAGAGGAAACTGGGACGAGGTGTTGCCATTGATTGAGTTCACTTACAACAATAGCTTTCACGCAAGTATTGGAATGGCACCCTACGAGGCTTTATATGGACGCAAGTGTCAGACACCTTTATGCTGGTATAAGGACGGAGAAAGTATGATTGTTGGACCTGAGATGGTGGAACAGACTACAGAGAAAATCAAGAGAATACAAGAGAAAATGAAGATTTCACAAGATCGTCAGAAGAGTTATGCTGACAAGCGTCGCAGACCTCTGGAATTCGAGCAGGGTGATCATGTATTTCTAAGGGTTACGCCTACAACTGGAGTTGGCAGAGCTATTAAGTCAAGAAAGTTGACGCCGAAATTTATTGGACCATACTAGATCACTGCACGTATTGGACCATTGGCTTATCGGATTGCTTTACCTCATATACTGTCCAATATTCACGACGTATTTCATGTGTCGCAGTTAAGGAAATACATTGCAGACCCGTCACATGTGATCGAACCAGATACAATTCAGTTGAAGGATAACCTGTCATTTGAAGTATTCTCTGTAAGGATTGAAGACAAGAAGATTAAACAGTTGAGGAACAAGGAAGTCCCACTAGTCAAAATGATTTGGAATCCGACTACGGGAGACGCGACCTGGGAACTGGAGAGTAAGATGAGGGAACAATATCCTCAGTTGTTTATTAACATGTAGTTTCGAGGACGAAACTAATTTAAGGGGGGTAGTGATGTAAGACCCTTAAATTTAAGAATTAATTTATGGAATTAATATTAAGTGTATTTTGGGGATATTTGTAAAATATTTAATATATGTATGTTTTGAGTAAATATATATATATATATATAAATATTTATTTTGGAAGATGAATTAAGATTATTGGATGAAGAATAATTTAATTTAATTACGAGTAATTAAATTAACAGACAGTTAATTAAGGGGTTAGCGGCTAATTGCGACGAGACTGGTTAAGTGCTGAGGATCAGACAAGTGTCGGGTGAGGTGGCACCCACACAAGCCTATAAATAGGAGTGAGAAGGATGGTGAAATCAGAACACCATTCCTCCTCACTCACTGCTCATACTGCATGTAACAGTACCCCTTTTCCCTCCCATTCTGTTATGTTCCAGTTCGTTCAAAAGAAAGGAAAAAAAGAGTTCCTCAAAAGTGCCATTACTTGGAAATACAAGCACCGAAACACCAAACCCCCAGTACAAAAGTTGTTCCCCTCATCATTTCAGAGCTAGAGAACCCAGTTTCGTAGCGGCAAACGCATGCGGCAGTTTCACCGATTTTTTATGCGTAAACGGGAACGAAAACAGAAACGTGAGCAGAAGCAGAAACGCAACAAGGGTAAGGGCACCTTCCACTTTCTAGTTGCATTGGGGCTGTAAATGCATTACTGTCATGGCATTACTGGTGTTTTCATTACTGATTTTGAAGAAAAACTGTTTTGCCTGTTGACTGAAAGAAATGAAAAAATGCTTTACTATTATATGTGGAATTTGGGCTTTACCCTCAGATGCCCCCCAAACTCATCCCACCCGTGGGACCCGAGACGACGGAAACGTCACTCGACTTCATTGATCGTTTTGTGCTTATTGCTTGGGTATACGACCCCACCTCAAGCAGGGCTACATACAAGGGGAGATTGACGAAGACCTGTAGGACCAATGGAGGGGTGCACTACGTGGAGCACAGCTATGCGAGGATTGACTTTCCTGTGCCTTCTCATTTGGTATTGGAGGCGCACGGGATTTTTGAGGATGCGGAGGAACCAACTAGAGGGGTTGAGACAGAGGCCACCGTAGGAGTGGTGACTCCTAACCTGGTGATTGGAGGAGATGCACGTGATTCTGAGGCGGAAGAGAAGAACGAAGAGCCGAAGCCAGTAGCAGCTGATATTCCGGGTCCGTCTAGGATCTCCGATGATTGTTATGAGATTCCGGCACCGCCGAAGCGACCGAGATGTTGATGATTCTGCTTCTGTTTCCGTTTTGAGTGATTCTGGTGATGTTGATGTTTTCAAAAGAAAATGGATTTTAACATGATGAAAGTGTTTTTCTGGAAAAGTGCTAAATCTGTTTTGATGTTTTGTTGATCGTTTTTCAAAAGAAACAGATTGAAATGTGTTGAAGTCTCAGGAAAAATTTCACTGGTTTTCGAAGGTGTATTCGAATACAACATGTGTGTATTCGAATACAACTTGTCAAGTTTCTGTTTTACATTAGTTTTCAAACTTGTATTCGAATACATAAGTGAAATTTTAACGCTGTATTCGCATCTGTATTCGACTACAGGCATGTTGTATTCGAATACAGAATGCATATTTTCGCTAGTTTCAGCTTCTGTATTCGAATACAAGGGATCTGTATTCGAATACAGATTCATGTCTTCCAGAAAATCAAGTTTTAAACACTGTCATGTGAATTTTAAAGTGTTGGGAAACATTAAGAAGGGTTAAAATGATTTAAAATGGAGTCTTTGAAATAGTTTTGAAGAGGAGATGATGATGTTTTGGAAATCTTTTATGACATGGGAGAAAATGCTGAATTTTTCAATGTTTTGTCTTCTGTATTCGACTACAGGCATGTTGTATTCGAATACAGAATGTTAAAATTGCAGTTTCATGCTTCTGTATTCGAATACAAGGGGGTTGTATTCGAATACAGATTCGAGTTTTTCAGAAATTCCAAGTTTTTCAACACTGTTTTATGAACCCTAAGTGTTGGGGAGTATTGGGAAGGTTTATGATTGAATTAAAATGGAATTTTTGTGATAGTTTGAAGTGGTGGTGATGAAGTTTTTGAGACTTTACTGATGTAGTGAAAAATGTTGATTTGTATACTGAGACTGCCTCTATATTTGAATACCAGAGGGTTGTATTCGAATATAGAGTGTGAATTCTGCACTGTTTTGGCTTCTGTATTCGAATACAGAGAAGCTGTATTCAAATACAGATTCGTATTTTCCAGAAATCTCAGTTTTAAACCCTATTGTATGAATTTTAAGAGTTGGGGGAAAGACTTATGATAATTAAGAATGGAATTGTGTGATAATGTAAAGTGTTAATGATTACTTGAATGTTTAATCATTGATGTGTTGATAATGAAATTATTTGTGCTGAAATGCTTTGGGAGAATGCTGGAAAGGCTGAGTTTTTCTGATATTGCATATTGTTTTCAGTGAAGAGAAAACATTGCATGTCCATAGATTTCATAGTCAAGTGGTGACCGCGATGGGCCACAGAGTAATGCGGTAACCGTGATGGTCCGCGAAGTTAAGTAGTAACCACAGTAGTGGACTACAGAGTGGTCGCGTGTTCGTGGTGGTCCATTCTATCCGTGCGAGGATTTAACTTCTGTGTATTTGGCTTGTGAGAGGCTAATACACATGAAGGTAGTAACCATGATGGGTTGTAGAGTGGCCGCGTGTTCGTGGTGGTCCATTCTATCCGGGTTCAGAGTGGCCGCGTGTTCGTGGTGGTCCATTCAAATATTTAAATTGTGCTGGTCTGTTGAGCGACTGCACTGGTGTTGATCTGTTGAGCGATTGCACCTTGGTCTTGAGGGCCGTGAAAGTCAAACATATTTAAATTGTGCTGGTCTGTTGAGCGACTGCACCTTGGTAAATCCAAGAAATTGTATACATGAGCACATACATATTGCATTGGGGGATTGACCGGTGGGTCACGATTTGGTTATACGATGATGGTTGGAAATTGATGTCTGTGAGTACTTTATGAAATCTGATTTTCTGATAAATGATTGTGATTTTTGAAGTGTTGGCTGTACTTACCACATATTTTCCATTTTAATTGATTGTTGTTTTGAAAAGGCATACATGTCACGAAATTTCAAAATGAGCATCTTTATTTTCATCATTGTTATACGATATGCCATGGATGTATGTGTTGCTGTGAGATATATGCTATGTGCTTATTTGTTAATTTCAGTCGGCGACCCTTGCTATTATATTGTGGAAATTGGGCTTTGCCCTCAAATGCCCCCCAAACCCATGACACCCGTGGGACCCGAGACGACGGAAACGTCGCTCGACTTCATTGATCGTTCCGTGCCTACTGCTTGGGTATACGACCCCATCTCAAGCACAGCTATGCAAAGATTGACTTTCCCGTGCCTTCCCGTTTGATATTGGAGGCGCACGAAATTTTTTATGATGCTGAGGAGCCAGCTAGAGGGGTTGAAACGGAGGCCACCGTAGGAGTGGTGACTCCTAACCCGGTGATTATAGGAGATGTA
>JBBPBO010000002.1:1106133-1127866 GCA_037974295.1 Cicer cuneatum | reverse complement strand
AGTAGCGACTGAGATTCCGGGTCCATCTAGGATTTCCGATGATTGCTACGAGATTCCGGTACCGCCAAAGCGGCCACGAGTGTGTATTGACTTGACTTCTGAGGAGACCGATCCCTCTATGTACGAGGAGGAGGAGGAGGTTACGTCGAAGCGAGCTGCAGAGTCAAAAGAGACTTGCGTGGGATGCGGAGGGAATCCGTGCTACTGCAGCTTCAGCGCATGATCAGTTAGACTTAGTGTATTAGGTTTTGGGTTGAAATTGTAATTTGTCTTATTTTGGGAATACTGTACTATTTTTCGCTGAACCATGTACTCTGATATTTGCTGTTGATGTATGATGACAATGATATTTTGGGATGTATTAATGTTTAAAAACTAATTTCCAAGATAAGTACTTCGTGATAATCCTTATGAAGTATTGAGTTTACGTTCATCAACTTATCTATAACGTACTTTTTTACGAAGAACTTTATTTTAATCCTTTTGAAATAATTTTGAGAAAACTCATTTTAATTATTAATTTAAAAAAAAAATGCACCCGCGCTGTGTTTTAAACTCGGGGTGTTACAGTCTACCCCTACAATCACTCGAGATCATTCTCGGCATGGATTGGATGACGTATAATTATGTAGTCTTGGATTGCGCTTGAAAATTTGTTCTTTTCCCCGAACCTGGAGTCGTTCGGTATTTGGCTGCTAACAAACTCGAGGTGTCTCTGAGAGAAGGAACTCAGGAATTTTTATCATTGGCTAACGTGGAGACCAAGATGGATGTGAACATAGAAGATGTGGTGTTAGTCAAAGAATATCCGGAAGTATTTCCCACAAAAATTCCAGGATTACCCCCGATAAGAGAGGTGGAGTTCTTCATTCATTTGCACCCAGGAACTTGACCTATTTCAATTGCGCCGTACCGGATGTCGCCATTGGAATTAAGCGAGCTTAAGGGTCAGATTGAAGGTTTATTGGGGAAAGGATTTATCAGACCAAGTGTGTCACCGTGGGGAGCTCTGGTGTTGTTGGTTAAGAAGAAGGATGGAAGTTCGCGCTTATGCGTAGATTATCGGCAACTTAACAAGGTAACTATCAAGAATCGTTATCTTTTACCACGCATCGATGATTTGATGGACCAATTGAGGGGAGCAATAGTGTTTTCAAAGATTGATTTGAAATCAGGATACCATCAAATTCGGGTAAAAGAATGAGATATTCAAAAGACTGCTTTCAGGACCCGATATGGACATTATGAATATCTTGTTATGCCATTTGGAGTTACGAATGCACCAGCGATTTTCATGGACTATATAAATAGGATATTTAGCCCATTCCTGGATAAATTCGTGGTGGTGTTCATCGATGATATTTTGATTTATTCAAAGGATGAAGAAGAACATGAAGAGCACATACGCAAAGTTCTTGAAGTCTTACGCGAGAAGCAATTGTATGCCAATTTGGCGAAGTACGAGTTTTGGCTAGAGAAAGTGAACTTCTTGGGACATGTGATAACAAAAGAAGGAATCGCTGTCGATCCGGCAAAGATTGAGACAATTCTTGCCTGGAAATAGCCCCAGACTATCACAGACATAAGAAGTTTTGTCGGACTAGCAGGATACTACAGGAGATTTATTGAAGGATTTGCTAAGATTGTAGCTCCTTTGACACAACTCACCAGAAAGAATCAGCCGTTTGCATGGGTAGAGAAGTGTGAGGATAGTTTTCAGTTGCTAAAGGAAAAGTTGACAACATCACCAATATTGGTTTTGCCACAACCAGAAGAACCATATGAGGTTTACTGTGATGCATCTCACCAAGGTTTGGGATGTGTCTTGATGCAACACAAGAAAGTTGTAGCTTACGCCTAAAGGCAGTTGAAAACTCACGAACGGAACTATCCTACTCATGATTTAGAGCTGGCTGCAGTAGTATTTGCATTAAAGGTTTGGAGACACTACCTTTATGGATGCACGTTCACGGTGTTCAGTGACCATAAAAGCTTGAAGTATCTGTTCGACCAGAAGGAATTGAACATGCGTTAGAGGAGATGGATGGAGACCCTCAAGGATTTTGATTTTTCGTTGCAGTACCACCCTGGAAAAGCCAATGTGGTGGCTGATGCATTGAGTCGGAAAAGTGTGTCAGTATCTTCAATGTTAATGGTCAAACAACAAGAGTTGTGGGAAGCATTTAGAGATCTACACTTGGACGTAAAGTTTGCACCAGGAATTTTAAAGTGTGGAATGATAACAATTTCGAGTGGTCTACTTGAGGAGATTGCAAACTTGCAAGATGACGCATTGATCCAAGAAAAGAGGAATCTGGTAGCGCAAGGGCAGACAACTGAGTTCAGGATCGGACTAGATAATATTCTAAGATGTAATGGGAGAGTCTGCGTACCGGAAGTTGCAGATATGAGAAGAGCGATTTTGGAAGAGGCTCATAAGAGTAAATTTAGTATTCATCCTGGAGCAACCAAGATGTACCCGGACTTAAGACAGAATTACTGGTGGCCAGGAATGAAGAGGGATGTAGCGGAGTACGTATCGCCATGTTTAACTTGTCAGAAAGCGAAAGTGGAACATCAATGACCTGCTGGAATGTTGCAACATTTGGACATACCGAAATGGAAGTGGGACAGCATTTCCATGGATTTTATAACAGGACTGCCCAAGACAAGGGAAAAGAATGATTCGATTTGAGTAATAGTGGATCGATTGACAAAGTCCGCACATTTCTTACCAATAAGGACCACTTACAAAGTAAATAAGCTGACGGAAATCTACATCGCTGAGATTGTGAGGTTACACGGCGTCCCATCGAGTATAGTATCGGACCGTGACCCAAAGTTCACATCTCATTTTTGGGGAGCGCTGCATGAAGCTTTGGGAACGAAATTGAAATTGAGTTCCGCTTATCATCCACAAACAGATGGACATACTGAGAGAACAAACCAGTCCTTGGAAGATCTATTAAGAGCATGTGTGTTGGATGACAGAGGAAACTGGGACGAGGTGTTGCCATTGATTGAGTTCACTTACAACAATAGCTTTCACGCAAGTATTGGAATGGCACCCTACGAGGCTTTATATGGACGCAAGTGTCAGACACCTTTATGCTGGTATAAGGACGGAGAAAGTATGATTGTTGGACCTGAGATGGTGGAACAGACTACAGAGAAAATCAAGAGAATACAAGAGAAAATGAAGATTTCACAAGATCGTCAGAAGAGTTATGCTGACAAGCGTCGCAGACCTCTGGAATTCGAGCAGGGTGATCATGTATTTCTAAGGGTTACGCCTACAACTGGAGTTGGCAGAGCTATTAAGTCAAGAAAGTTGACGCCGAAATTTATTGGACCATACTAGATCACTGCACGTATTGGACCATTGGCTTATCGGATTGCTTTACCTCATATACTGTCCAATATTCACGACGTATTTCATGTGTCGCAGTTAAGGAAATACATTGCAGACCCGTCACATGTGATCGAACCAGATACAATTCAGTTGAAGGATAACCTGTCATTTGAAGTATTCTCTGTAAGGATTGAAGACAAGAAGATTAAACAGTTGAGGAACAAGGAAGTCCCACTAGTCAAAATGATTTGGAATCCGACTACGGGAGACGCGACCTGGGAACTGGAGAGTAAGATGAGGGAACAATATCCTCAGTTGTTTATTAACATGTAGTTTCGAGGACGAAACTAATTTAAGGGGGGTAGTGATGTAAGACCCTTAAATTTAAGAATTAATTTATGGAATTAATATTAAGTGTATTTTGGGGATATTTGTAAAATATTTAATATATGTATGTTTTGAGTAAATATATATATATATATAAATATTTATTTTGGAAGATGAATTAAGATTATTGGATGAAGAATAATTTAATTTAATTACGAGTAATTAAATTAACAGACAGTTAATTAAGGGGTTAGCGGCTAATTGCGACGAGACTGGTTAAGTGCTGAGGATCAGACAAGTGTCGGGTGAGGTGGCACCCACACAAGCCTATAAATAGGAGTGAGAAGGATGGTGAAATCAGAACACCATTCCTCCTCACTCACTGCTCATACTGCATGTAACAGTACCCCTTTTCCCTCCCATTCTGTTATGTTCCAGTTCGTTCAAAAGAAAGGAAAAAAAGAGTTCCTCAAAAGTGCCATTACTTGGAAATACAAGCACCGAAACACCAAACCCCCAGTACAAAAGTTGTTCCCCTCATCATTTCAGAGCTAGAGAACCCAGTTTCGTAGCGGCAAACGCATGCGGCAGTTTCACCGATTTTTTATGCGTAAACGGGAACGAAAACAGAAACGTGAGCAGAAGCAGAAACGCAACAAGGGTAAGGGCACCTTCCACTTTCTAGTTGCATTGGGGCTGTAAATGCATTACTGTCATGGCATTACTGGTGTTTTCATTACTGATTTTGAAGAAAAACTGTTTTGCCTGTTGACTGAAAGAAATGAAAAAATGCTTTACTATTATATGTGGAATTTGGGCTTTACCCTCAGATGCCCCCCAAACTCATCCCACCCGTGGGACCCGAGACGACGGAAACGTCACTCGACTTCATTGATCGTTTTGTGCTTATTGCTTGGGTATACGACCCCACCTCAAGCAGGGCTACATACAAGGGGAGATTGACGAAGACCTGTAGGACCAATGGAGGGGTGCACTACGTGGAGCACAGCTATGCGAGGATTGACTTTCCTGTGCCTTCTCATTTGGTATTGGAGGCGCACGGGATTTTTGAGGATGCGGAGGAACCAACTAGAGGGGTTGAGACAGAGGCCACCGTAGGAGTGGTGACTCCTAACCTGGTGATTGGAGGAGATGCACGTGATTCTGAGGCGGAAGAGAAGAACGAAGAGCCGAAGCCAGTAGCAGCTGATATTCCGGGTCCGTCTAGGATCTCCGATGATTGTTATGAGATTCCGGCACCGCCGAAGCGACCGAGATGTTGATGATTCTGCTTCTGTTTCCGTTTTGAGTGATTCTGGTGATGTTGATGTTTTCAAAAGAAAATGGATTTTAACATGATGAAAGTGTTTTTCTGGAAAAGTGCTAAATCTGTTTTGATGTTTTGTTGATCGTTTTTCAAAAGAAACAGATTGAAATGTGTTGAAGTCTCAGGAAAAATTTCACTGGTTTTCGAAGGTGTATTCGAATACAACATGTGTGTATTCGAATACAACTTGTCAAGTTTCTGTTTTACATTAGTTTTCAAACTTGTATTCGAATACATAAGTGAAATTTTAACGCTGTATTCGCATCTGTATTCGACTACAGGCATGTTGTATTCGAATACAGAATGCATATTTTCGCTAGTTTCAGCTTCTGTATTCGAATACAAGGGATCTGTATTCGAATACAGATTCATGTCTTCCAGAAAATCAAGTTTTAAACACTGTCATGTGAATTTTAAAGTGTTGGGAAACATTAAGAAGGGTTAAAATGATTTAAAATGGAGTCTTTGAAATAGTTTTGAAGAGGAGATGATGATGTTTTGGAAATCTTTTATGACATGGGAGAAAATGCTGAATTTTTCAATGTTTTGTCTTCTGTATTCGACTACAGGCATGTTGTATTCGAATACAGAATGTTAAAATTGCAGTTTCATGCTTCTGTATTCGAATACAAGGGGGTTGTATTCGAATACAGATTCGAGTTTTTCAGAAATTCCAAGTTTTTCAACACTGTTTTATGAACCCTAAGTGTTGGGGAGTATTGGGAAGGTTTATGATTGAATTAAAATGGAATTTTTGTGATAGTTTGAAGTGGTGGTGATGAAGTTTTTGAGACTTTACTGATGTAGTGAAAAATGTTGATTTGTATACTGAGACTGCCTCTATATTTGAATACCAGAGGGTTGTATTCGAATATAGAGTGTGAATTCTGCACTGTTTTGGCTTCTGTATTCGAATACAGAGAAGCTGTATTCAAATACAGATTCGTATTTTCCAGAAATCTCAGTTTTAAACCCTATTGTATGAATTTTAAGAGTTGGGGGAAAGACTTATGATAATTAAGAATGGAATTGTGTGATAATGTAAAGTGTTAATGATTACTTGAATGTTTAATCATTGATGTGTTGATAATGAAATTATTTGTGCTGAAATGCTTTGGGAGAATGCTGGAAAGGCTGAGTTTTTCTGATATTGCATATTGTTTTCAGTGAAGAGAAAACATTGCATGTCCATAGATTTCATAGTCAAGTGGTGACCGCGATGGGCCACAGAGTAATGCGGTAACCGTGATGGTCCGCGAAGTTAAGTAGTAACCACAGTAGTGGACTACAGAGTGGTCGCGTGTTCGTGGTGGTCCATTCTATCCGTGCGAGGATTTAACTTCTGTGTATTTGGCTTGTGAGAGGCTAATACACATGAAGGTAGTAACCATGATGGGTTGTAGAGTGGCCGCGTGTTCGTGGTGGTCCATTCTATCCGGGTTCAGAGTGGCCGCGTGTTCGTGGTGGTCCATTCAAATATTTAAATTGTGCTGGTCTGTTGAGCGACTGCACTGGTGTTGATCTGTTGAGCGATTGCACCTTGGTCTTGAGGGCCGTGAAAGTCAAACATATTTAAATTGTGCTGGTCTGTTGAGCGACTGCACCTTGGTAAATCCAAGAAATTGTATACATGAGCACATACATATTGCATTGGGGGATTGACCGGTGGGTCACGATTTGGTTATACGATGATGGTTGGAAATTGATGTCTGTGAGTACTTTATGAAATCTGATTTTCTGATAAATGATTGTGATTTTTGAAGTGTTGGCTGTACTTACCACATATTTTCCATTTTAATTGATTGTTGTTTTGAAAAGGCATACATGTCACGAAATTTCAAAATGAGCATCTTTATTTTCATCATTGTTATACGATATGCCATGGATGTATGTGTTGCTGTGAGATATATGCTATGTGCTTATTTGTTAATTTCAGTCGGCGACCCTTGCTATTATATTGTGGAAATTGGGCTTTGCCCTCAAATGCCCCCCAAACCCATGACACCCGTGGGACCCGAGACGACGGAAACGTCGCTCGACTTCATTGATCGTTCCGTGCCTACTGCTTGGGTATACGACCCCATCTCAAGCACAGCTATGCAAAGATTGACTTTCCCGTGCCTTCCCGTTTGATATTGGAGGCGCACGAAATTTTTTATGATGCTGAGGAGCCAGCTAGAGGGGTTGAAACGGAGGCCACCGTAGGAGTGGTGACTCCTAACCCGGTGATTATAGGAGATGTACATGATTCTGAGACGGAAGAGAAGAACGAAGAGCCGAAGCCAGTAGCAGCTGATATTCCGGGTCCGTCTAGGATATCCGATGATTGTTATGAGATTCCAGCACCGCCGAAGCGACCGAGACTATGCATTGATCTGACTTCGGAGGAGACTGATCCTTCTCTGTATGATGAGGAGAAGGAGGAGGTCACATCGAGGCGAGCGGCGGAGTCGGATGAGACTTGTTTGGGATGCGGAGGAAATTCGTGCTGTAGCTTTAGTGCATGATCAGTTAGACTTGATGTATAGGATTTGAGCTGGAAATGTAATTTGTTTTATTTTGGAAATTATTGTACTATTTTTCCGCTATACTATGCACTTTGATATTCTCTTTTGGGATGGTTATGACAATGTTATCTTTTGAAAATATATTAATGTTTAGTGTTAAATTTCTAAAATTAAGGACTTAGTGAAAATTTTATTTTAATTCTTTTTGAATTAAATCTGGAAAAACATTTTAATTATTGATTTAAAAAAAAAAATACACTCGCGCTGTCTTTTAAACTCGGGGTGTTACAGAGGCGAGCGGCGGAGTCATATGAGACTTGTTTGGGATGCGGAGGAAATCTGTGCTACTGTAGCTTTAGTGCATGATCAGTTAGACTTAATGTATAGGATTTGAGCTGGAAATGTAATTTGTTTATTTTGGAAATTATTGTACTACTTTTCGCTAAACTATGCACTCTGATATTTTCTGTTAGGATGATTACGACATTGTTATCTTTTGAAAATATATTAATGTTTAGTGTTAAATTTCCAGAATTAAGTACTTAGTGATATTACGATGAAATTATTTAATTACGTTCATCGATTAATCCACGACGTGCTATTTTTAAGAAACGGATTAAAGGAAACTTTTTATTTCGATTCTTTTGAAGTGATGAATTGGAAAATTATTTTAATTGATTATTTTTAAAAAAAAAATACACTCGCGCTGTGTTTTAAACTCGGGGTGTTACACTCTTCGTGATGATTTTGAGGGCCTTTGTGGGGGTATTTTGCATTGTTCTCCTCTTCCTACTATTGAATCAGTAGTTAGTGAACTGTTGGCAGAAGAAATCAAACTCAAGACCCACTACATTGTGTCAGATAGGGGAATTCTCTCAACTCCTTCATATGTTTTTGTTGCTCTTGTTCAATCATATGTCATGTCTGCCACATCTACTAAAGGATTGATAGACGATGGAGTGGTTGAAAGGAACACAGTCACATTATTGAGATTGCTCGTTCCCTTTTGTTGTTTGTTTCGGTTCCCATTGAGTTTTGGGTGGAAATAATTCTTACTGTTGTTCATGTTATTAATAGAACTCCATCGTCTATCATATCATATTTGTCTCCTTTTGAAAAATCGTATGCTTCAATCCCTGATTATTATTCTTTGAAAGTCTTTGGTTCTACTTGTTCTGTTTTCGTCCACAAGTAGAGCGCAGTAAATTGTCCTCTCGTTCAGCTATGTATGTTTTTCTTGGTTATGAGAATGGTCAAAAGGGTTATCGTTATTATGATCCTCATGCAAGAAAACTTTATGTTTCTCGTAATGTTGTTTTTCTTAAGCACTTTCATTTTTACTCTATTTCCTTTGTTTCTCATATTACTAAGAGTTTAAAACCAACCTATATTGATATGTTTGGTCTTAATTATAATGCTTCTAGTGATTGCAATGTTGATAATTGCAGGACAAATACAACTACTTCACATGATGACATCTTTCTTGTCCCCTCGGTTGTCCAACCACCTCCTGTGATTGTTGATCCTCCGTCTCCACCTCCTCATTACCCTTCTTGTCACCGTAAGTATACTCAGTTACCTGTTCTTGTCTATTCCACTTACTCAGCTTTGTTTGCTTCTTTCTTAACCTCTATTCACAATTTTTCTGAGCATTCATCCTATTAAAAGCATATTCTTGATCCTTTTTTGTGGCAGGCTATGGCAAAAGAACTTTATGCATTGCACAAAACAAATTCCAGAGAATTAGTACCTCTTCCTCCAGGAAAGCGTGCTATTGGGTTTTGTTGGGTATACAAGATCAAAACAAAGTTGATGGGTCGGTTGAGTGCTACAAAGCATGTCTCGTTGCTAAAGGATTCTCTCAATAATATGGTATGGATTATCAAGAAACTTTTGCTCATGTAGCCAAAATGATCACTATTCGTACTCTTATTGCAGTTGGATCTATTCGTCAATGCATATGTCTAAAATGGATGTCAAAAACGCTTTTTTAAATGGTTAGCTTCATGAAGAAATCTATATGGTCCCTCCACAAGGAGTTTCTCATAATCAGAGAGAAGTGTGTAAGTTAAAAAATGCTCTCTATGGTCTTAAATAGGCTCATTGAGCTTGGTTTGAGAAATTCTCAATTGTGATCATTTCTGTTGGTTTCCGCTCAAATGAACATAATTATACATTGTTTATAAGGTCCATCACTTATGGTCGCATTATACTTTCTTTGTATGTTGATGATATGATTATTACAGTTAATGATGTTAGTGGCATCAATGAGTTGAAATTGCAGTTAGCTAAGCAGTTTGAGATGAAGGACTTGAGAACTCTCTACTATTTCTTAGGGATTGAATTTTGCCTACTCTCCTAGAAGCTACATTCTTTCATAATCCAAGTACATTGCCAACATTCTTGAACGAGTCCGTCTTTCTAATACTAGAGCAACAAATACTCCTTTTGAGTTGAATGTGAAATATGCTTCATCGGATGGTGTTCCTTTATCATATTTCACTTTGTACCATACTTTGGTTGGAGGCTTGGTGTATCTTACGATTACCAAACCTGATATTGCTTATGTTGTTTATGTTGTCAGTCAGTTTGTTGTCTCTCCCACTACAATACATTTGACAACTGTTCTTCATATTATTTGTTATTTTCGAGGAACTCAATTTCAGAGCCTTCTCTTTTCATCTTCGTCCTCATTGGAGTTATGTGTTTATTCTTATGTTGATTGGGCTGGTGATACCACGTATAGTAAGTCCACCACAAGGTTTTGTATTTTTCTTGGATACTCTTTTATTTCTTGGAACATTAAGAAACATAACATTGTCTCTCGCTCTTCTACAGAAGCTGAGTATTGTGTTATGGCATCCATTACTACTAAAATAATTAGATTGCATTGGCTTTTGTGTGATATGGGTATCTCTCTTTCTGAGCCATCTCTGATGCATTGCGATAACAAGAGTGCTATTCTAATTGCTCATAACTTGGTCTTTCATAAACGCATCAAGCACATTGAGATTGATTGTCATCTTACTTGTCATCATCTTCAACATGGAACCATTACTCTATCGTTTGTCTCTTCTTCCTTACAGATTGTTGATTTGTTCACAAAGATACATTCCATTAAACGTTTTCATTTTTTTGTGTGGACAAACTCTCGATGCTCCATGTTAATGCATCATGAATTTGAGGGGAGATGTTAGATAATATTATTATATATTAGTAATAAGGGTATTTTAGACTTTTCGATCCTCTTGTATATATATTTATTGTAACTCCATTACCTTTACCTTTTGTTCATTTTAGTTAAGAAACCCTAGTTGAGTTCTTTTTCTTCTTCCTCTTTTCTTCTTCCTCCTTTCTATGTTGATGTTTGTTTATCATTGTTAACAATAGTCACATATACAAATTAAAAAAATAATTGATCAAAATATTCATAGTACTAAGTAACATTTTTTTTTATAACACATAGATTTTATTAAAAAAACAATTGATCAAAATATTCATAGTACTAAGTAACATTTTTTTTTATAACACATAGATTTTATTAAAAAAACAATAAAGCAACTCAAATAGCCACACTATGTAGAACAATTGTTTCAATAGTAAGTCCAGGTCCAAAGCTTAATAACACGCCCCATTCAAGCCCTTCTCCAGTGGTTTTAAATCCATCTCGCACCGATTTCTTTCTCATCTCATCTAAGACGAATAATACACATGCACTTGACATATTACCATATTCACTAAGCACTTCCCTAGTGACTTTCATCTTTTCAGGTTTCAAGGCTAACTTTTTTTCAATTTGGTCTAGAATTGCTGGTCCACCTGAGTGAGCAATCCAAAAGATTGAGTTGTAATCATATATGCCCAATGGTTGAAATGCCTCAACCAATGCTTTGTCAACATTCTTTGAGACAATCTGAGGAACATCTTTACGTAGATGAAATGATAGTCCTGCTTCACGAAGTTGACCACAAATAGCTCCTTCACTATCTGGTGCAATTGTTTGTGCAGTCCAAACTAACTCAAATAAAGGTTTCTCAATTTCAGGAATTGGATCAGACCCAACAATGACTGCAGCAGCTCCATCTCCAAATAATGCTTGTCCAACAAGGTTGTCCAAGTGAGTCTCACTAGGCCCACAAAATGTGATTCCAGTAACTTCAGAACAAACAACTAACACACGAGCATCTTTGTTGTTCTCAGCCAAATCTTTTGCCAAACGAAGCACAGTGCCACCTGCAAAACATCCTTGTTGGTACATCATGTACCTTTTAACATATGGACGAAGACCTAAAAGTTTTGTGAGTTGGTAATCAGCACCAGGCATGTCAACACCACTTATGGTGCAAAAAATTAAGTGTGTAATCTTTGACTTTGGTTGGCCCCATTCTTTTATAGCCTTTACTGCAGCCTCCTTTCCTAGTCTAGGTACCTCGACCACCATCATGTCTTGCCTAGCATCCAAAGAAGGTGTCATATAAGTGCAAAAGTCAGGGTTCTCTTTCAAAATATCTTCTGTTAGGTACATGTATCTACTTTTGATCATAGATTTATCACCTAAAGTAGTCATAAAGAAATGACATTAGTACAACAATTTTTGGTTAATAATAGCAAAACCAATAATCACATAGTACTAAAATATACTTACACATGCGTTGGAATTTCTCTTTGAGTTCGACCTTGTGTTCACTATTTGTGATTTTAAAGTAGAAATCAGGATATGTACTTTGTTCAACACGATTTGGTGGGTTTGCAGTACCAATAGCTAAGATGGTTGCAGGGCCTTCAGCCCTTTGAGCCTTGCGAATTTCAGATACACTCACCATATTGTTGATATAGTATTTAGTATATAGTTTATACTAAATAGGAAATATATGATATGTTGGTAGAAGGTTAAAGTACTGCAAATTGAACCGAATTGGGTGTTGTGGTGAAAGATGTTTGGGGTGAGATGGTATTTATACGAAGGATGGAAACATCATGTGTATTGTATGTGTTTAAAAGAGTTAGCATAATGCGAATATATTATTATTAAATTCAAAAACGAGGTGTGCTCCCGTCTCGTACGAGTTTGGTTGCGAATTCCCGCATTACTTTGAAGATCTCGATGTAGAATATGCTACCTCTCGCGAACCCGTGATTCGTAAATAATTAATTAGGTTTGATTAAGAAAAAGAATTCAGTTTGGCTTATCCGTTCTGTTTCAAATCACATTAACGATAAATAATTATTTTTTATTATTATTTTATGTTATTATTAATTTACTTTTATTAAAAAAATATTAATTAATTCTTTAATTTATGAGTTTTTATTCTTGAATTAATTGACAAATAGTAATTATATATGAGTTGTTATGAGTTATTATTTGATGTCTCGTCTCGGAATAAAAATTGACTCAATCAAATATTTAGTTTGAGTCTAGGACACGTCAAACTCAACTTAACTCGTCCTCTATACACTCATACTTTCTAATCATCTCACCATTTTGGTTTTTTTATTTTAGAATAAATACAAATCTAAATGTTTTATTTTAGAATAAATCACAAATTTAACTTTAATAGTTTGAGCGGACGGTAAAAATACATATATAAATTTTGACAGGTTACATGTTGGATGTCTACTACAGTAAAATAAATAAATGTAATTCATTTTATAAATGTTCAATAAACATTAAAGTTCTCTAAACAGAAAGGTGCATCATCCACTCACTTTAAATAATTTCTTTAAAAAAAAATAAATCATGAATTTTACCATTAAACTATTATTTCCTTCGTCTTATAATATAAATAAAATGGTCAAATAAAATAGATGTATGGGGTCTAAATATTTAGATCACATACGCTTTTTATCCATTTTTATTTATACCATGAGACTGAAGGAATATTTTCTTTTCAATTTGGTCTCTAAACTATAAAAAAATAACCAGTTGTTCATGAACTATTTGAAGGTGCCGGAAAACACAAGAGATGAAAGATTTGAATTGTATCATACTATTTTTTAAATTATACTTCGATTTCTTTGCACAATTACTTTCTTTATCAAAACATTCAATTTACTCTTATAAATCAAGTTTAATGAAAATAAAATTAAATCATAGACAAATAAGAAGACACATATATTTTTATACTAATTCACAACACAACAATTGTTACATTTAGTAATTCCCTTTTATAAAAATTTTGCTTCAAAACTATCGATGATTTAATCTACTATTTTAATAATAACATACAAAAATTATTTACTTCTATCTCTTTTAAGTTTTGAGTATTCTTTCTTTTGCCTCTCTATACTATTATCGTCAAAACCATTATTCAATATTTTGGCGAATTGCTGATGAAATTCATGAGTGTTGTTGCTACATGCTGGTGTTTTTTGGTTTTAAGCTTCAATAGTCCCCAAAGTTTGGTTGAAAGATAAAAAATCTAGTATATAATTATTTCAGTTTGAATTATAATTTATGTTTACTCAAATTGCTTTAAATAAAATTTATTGGTCACATAAATCCAAATACTTAATGGGGACAAGTAGTATTCAGTGGCATATACTTGTTTATTCGTTATTTAATAAATCATACATCTTGTTTTTGTTTATTTAATATACAATAATTGTCATTTGAGATCCAACACCCACCTGCCCAAATCAGACCAAACATCAACATGGCTTCTTATATTTAGTTTAAGTTATGTTATTATTTATTAGGATTTTGCTTAGATAAATGCTTTATAATTTTTGTTTTTATCGTAATTGTCGCATAGTCTTTTACACTTCATTCTAAAATAATTGATTTATTTATAAAAGAAATGTTATAAAATAATCGATTCTTTTAATTTTAATTGTACGTTTTTTCAATCGGACTATTCAATTAACATTACTTGCATTATTATTAATGTAATATCTTTTACTATGCATTTATAATATTAATAATGCATCAATACTTAATAAGAATAATTTAATAAAAGTAATGTTTTATTATTTTTGTTTATAATTTTTTTTAATATGTGTGGTATAATCAATAACTCAATTATTTTTTGACAGAAATAATAACCTCTTTATCTCTTAATTCAACTGGTTTGAGTTAATTCAACTCATCCCTTATCAGTGTCTTCTGGTTGGTAAAGATACTATTGAAACTATGGGCTTCTTTAAAATTGTAGAACGTAAGATATATTGGACAGTGGAATTAGCAGCAGAAAGTTTTCTGATCTGTTTCATTCTTAATCTACTAGGCAAGTAATTTACGAGTCATGCTTTTGGGAATGATTGATGATCCACGTGTTGTGCTCATCAAGCTTGCAGATCGTCTTCACAACATGAGAACAATGTACCACTTCCGAGATTCTATTTTTTTGCCTTTATGCCCAACTATTGACTGTCTCTTTATTTTGCCCAATTTTTTTCATTCACGTCAGATCCGTCGTTCTTTAAAGATGTTGTAAAGATTATTTTGATCTCATGGGCTTTCTAAATGCTTAATAGTTATTCTTTGTGACTTATCAGAGTTGACTTCCTTACAATAGAAGACATTTCAAATCAATGACCTTAAGTCACAGTATATTCAACTTTTTGGATAAATAGTTTACAATTTATAGGTATGTTGCATAGGTCTTTTTATTGGGTGACAATCATTGCTCTGCAGTTATGCTCTGCCATTACACAAGGCTCAAGCTGTTGCAGAGGAGACATTAATTATTTGGTGTTCACTTGCTTCAAGATTGGGTCTCTGGGCGTTGAAAGCTGAACTTGAAGATCTATGCTTTGCTGTTCTACAGGTCCAATAATATTTTTTTTATGTTTCTTAAAATTCGAGAACTATAAATTTTATTGATGTATTTATGTGATAAAGTGAGACGGAATAAAGCTGACACACAAAGTGGCCAATCACTTTGAACATTTGCCCACCCCTTAGAGGAATTGTATGTAGTGCATCAAAGAGAAGCGCCCAAAAGACTATATTGTTCGAATTAAATTCTTTTTGTACATAAAAACCTTTAATAATTTATGAAACATTGATTAGCTCCTTTTTTCTATTTGAAAGTGATCATTAGGTATAGCCCCACAGACAAAAAAAAAAGTTGTTTTAGCTGACGAATATATATTTTAAACTATTGCTGGGCCTGAATATTTTATCTTATTGTGTTTAACGTGAAAGTAAATGTTCATCAGAAGAAGTTGTGAAATCCATTCATGCTTCTAGATATAAACAACCATCTAATTTTACTATCAAGATGACTTGAGTTTTTCATTTTTACAATTCATTAACACTTATAATTTGTACTATATTTCAGCCTCAAATATTTCAAAAGATGCAAGCTGACATGGCTTCCATGTGGAGCCCTTCATCCAGAATAGGAAGCTCGAGAAGATTATATATGAAAGGCAGCTTGATACCTTTGGACGACAAAAGTTCAACTTCTTTCTACAAAAAATCCTTGAAGTTCAATGAGGGAGTCTCGAGTATGAAGGTAAGAATTTGTAACTTCAAAGGTTCATTCTACTTGTTTGTATGCATGATCATGAGGTTTGGTTAAATGCTGTTTTACAGTTTCCTTGGGTAGTTGCTTTCTGGTTTAGGCTGGTGCTTATTGCAACAGTAACAAATCACACCTAAATGCTTCTTTTGAGCCTGACTACATAATATCAAGGATCAATATTATACTGTTTTAATAGTAACTTTTTGTTTGCACACAATGAAGTTCAGAATATGGTAAGCTGAAACTTTCAAGCGAAATAGGTATGGGACGGGGGAAAAGGAAACCAGGGGAAGGGAGAAGAGCATGCCTCTTTTGGTGCTTGTACTGCGGTATTGGTGGTGGAGTTACATTAATATGGAATAATAATTCAAATAATAACCAACGTAATTATGTTAAAGGAAATTTAACTGACAACCAGAAAGACTATGCCAAATGTAGTATAGCAATAATGTGGCAACTAAAGAGAGTTTTATGTTTTGTGTCAATTTCGTAGTCCAAACTTTAGATTATTTGCAAGTATTCTATAGTAACAAAACTTCACGAATAGTAAAATTAGCAGGCTATCTCCTATCTGAAGTGACTATTTGGTAAGCCTTTTTCTTGATGTCAGAGACCCTCTTAGGATTGATAACAAGTCCTGTGAAATGGTGAGAACAAATTTTTCATTCTAATTATGCACATTGTTTTCAGGATTTGTTGGAAGCTGTAGTCCCATTTGATGTATTGTTGGATCGGAGAAAACGGGCTAACTTTCTCTTTAGTATTGCTAATAATCTGGAGACATGTACAAAATCGAAGGTTGTTCAGGATGCTGGGTTAGCTTTGGCATCATTGGTAATTTGTGAGGAAGCACTTGAGCGAGAATTGATTATATCGGCTTCGTATGTTCTTTTGTCCATTATCATTACCACCTTTACATACTGATATTGTCTAAGACACATGCCTGTTTTACCTAATGCTTTGTGTTTCATGTAGCACGATTAATGTGCTGACTGCTATAGTGCTACTCCCTCTGGTCTTGAATATAAGATAAAGTAGGGTCAACAAAAGTTGATGTATTTGGTCCAAAATTTGGACTAAGTACATCTATTTTTGTTGACCTAATTTCTCTTATATTTGAGACCGGAGGGAGTATGATATAATCAATTTTGTAGTTCTTAATAGTTTCCTTCTGCATTTGCAGTTACGTTCCGGGGATGGAAGTTACATTATCAAGTCGACTGAAAAGCTTGTATAGTTTATACAGTAAGGTATTAGCAAATTCATTTCTTGACCTTTTTACGTCCATTGTGTTTTTGCTATACTCACTGTATAATTATGTAGAACCATGGCATTATTTAAAGAGTTAATTATAATCATCTAGGTAAGTTTGAATAGATCTTAATGCAATTAAGTCGATGCATATATGGAAAGTTTATGTTAAAATACTTTGGACATAAAAAGAGAAGTTATGCAAGTTCCATGGTTCCCATTAAATTTTTTGTAGTTGCGAATTAGTTCCAACCTAGTTAATCTTAATCACACTAATTCCTTCTTGACTATGGAGCAAGAAGTATTGTTGGAAGTATTGGGGATTTACTAGTAGGCAATGTTCATCCATGGCTCCTTCTTTCCCCAAAACACTCACACAAACAGTAGCATCTAGGTTTTTGGTGTTTGTTTTCATTCATATCTTCTTGTGTTGGTGAATATGACAAAAACATTTAATCAAATTACTCTTGCACAGATTCTACACATCATAACTCAATTTCTTGGTCAATTTCCTGTCAGAATAGTTTCTCTCAACTGACATTGAAAAATTAAATGAAAGCAATGAGTGTTTGGAAGTGACGAATTGTGCTAGGTTTCTAATTATTAGTTTTAATGTTTGTTTTATTATTACTACATTATTCTTCATTTATGATCATAAAATAATTTTATTCAACTAGCCATAAATAATTTTTTGTTGACTCCACTTTGTGAGTTAAATTAATGGTCAAAGTCATGGTTGCATGTTGTGCAGATGAAACGAAAGGACATAAGCATTGATAAAGTATATGATGCACGTGCATTAAGAGTAGTTGTAGGAGACAAAAATGGAACCTTACATGGGCCTGCAGTTCAGTGTTGTTATAGTCTTCTTGACATTGTACACAGGTAAAAAAAGGTCAAATTCTAGTCATCTATCAAGCATACAATCTGTACAAATATAGTCATTCAACACAATCATTTGTATGAAGATATATATTTAAGCTTATTTTACCATTTCCGCAGTGTTATGTATTGACAGATTTAAGTTTAGACTTTAGACATGTATATCTTAGTTACTTAAGGTGGACCCTATTGGCCCCAGATATTGGCTCTTATTAATATGTATATTTTACATGTATAGGCTTTGGACACCAATAGATGGTGAATTTGATGACTATATCCTTAACCCCAAGCCTAGTGGCTATCAGGTTAGGCTTTCTTCTTTTATGAGATTAAATTAAAATGATCATTTTATTCTTCTAATCTTAAGAATTGTGCTTATTTCTGTACTTACTTGCTAAAATTGCAGTCCTTGCACACTGCAGTCCAAGGCCCTGACAACTCACCTCTAGAAGTACAGATAAGAACACAGGTGCTAAATTCGTTCCCACATATGCTGCATACATTATGTTGATTATACTTTAGTTGTTAATGTTTTCAGCTTTCATTTTACGTACCAGAGGATGCATGAGTATGCTGAACATGGACTTGCCGCACATTGGCTTTATAAGGAAACTGGGAATCCTTTTTCATCCATAGACGGAATGGATAAACCTGAAACAGAAGAAGCATCCTTTTTTTCCAAAGATATAGAAGAGGAAAGTTCTTCAGACACTTTATCGAGCAAGTATAAGTCATTGAAGGCTGGACATCCAGTCCTCAGAGTAGAAGGAAGTCACCTACTTGCTGCTGTTATCATCAGGTATGCAACACTTCCATTTTTTAATGGATGTTATGTTATTAAAGCTATCCACACTGATCGTAGCTCATCTTCATTACCTTTTTCAGTGTCGAAAATGATGAAAGAGAATTGCTAGTTGCTGTAAGCTTTGAGCTAGCAGCTTCTAAAGCAGTAGCTGACAGAAGATCTTTTTTCCAGATTAAACGATGGGAAGCTTATGCACGGCTATTCAAAAAGGTTTGCTGGTTAGCTTAAAGTGTTAAACATTTATCGATATTTTATTTGAAAATAGATATTGCTTGTGATGAATGGTTTGTGAACATCAAATAATTACACTTACTGAGAAGGCAGTAACTGAATGGACCATTGTGTGGTAGTTAAGCTTCCCAACTTCCTTCCTACATGCTGCATTGCCCTCTCAGCCACCATTCTCTGCTGTTGTATCATCTTTTCTTTATATTTTACGCTAAATTACCTTTCCAATTTGCTTACTGCTGACCTGCGTCAGGTGTCCGATGAATGGTGGTTTGAACCAGGACATGGGGATTGGTGTACTGTTCTAGAGAAGTACACACTATGTCGAGATGGTATGTATCACAAGGTATGTTTTAATGAGCAGTAACTCATTTAATTTGCCACATTTCCCTTTAATTTTCATTATTTTTGTTACTCAGCAATCCAGAGACAGTGGCATACATACACTATAAATTATAAAGCTTTTATTTTCTTCCTTGTATAGATATGCACATTTTTCCTGCCCACTATCCTTATTCTAGTTCTAATAATCACTGTGTTAGAACTTAGAAATGTCTGTGCTGCTTACTAATTACTACAGACATCAGTATATTTTGAACACTTTTACCGAGTCGATTTTTGAAATCTTAAAGTCCACTATTAACATTACATTTCTCTTAATGATTTGACTTGTAGTTTTTCTTGGTCTCTACTTTTCACTAATGAATAATTTTTGGGTACATCGTAGGAAATTAGTTTGTATAATTATTAAACTCATTAGTGATGTCACACAAGATCTTTGGTTTAAAGACTAATAGTGTAAAATCTCTTTACATTGGTAATGCATCAAAGTTAGTTTTTATTATAAACATGAAACTGTAGTACATGGACATATTTAATTGATGCAAATAAATCATGCTGATTGCTTATAGTTACTGGTTTTCTTTTTCTTAGACCTAAACGGGTATGTAAATTATTGGACTGCTTTACCAAAGAACTATACATAATTATCTGCGTCTTTCGCAGCAAGACCAATTTGGGCGCCTGCTGCCAACATTCGTCCAAGTTATCAATTTTACCGAGCAAGAAGAATCTGAATATTGGGTTGTTGTATCTGCTGTGTTTGAGGGCAAGCATGTGGATAGTATTGCATCACAGTCAAAATTTGACTTGGTTCCGTCAACTTCTGTGGATGCTAGCATCAATAATAAGGTTTTTTTTACTAACCAACTTACGATTCTTACACTCATTTGCTCATCATCGTCCTCTTCTGTTTCCTGTTGGGGCAAATATCATGGCCAGTCAAAATATAAGAATTATGCAAAAAAAAAGTTCTCAACTCCATGCTATGTAACCGGTTATAGTCGAACCACTATTCTATGATGCAATCGTTATTTATATTTAGTAATGATTGTTATAGAAACTTTTAAAGTTTAAATGCAATTGAGATGGTGGATATCAGTTTGTCTAATATCACTATGCATAACTGGCTAAAATGTAGGTATGAAAGGATAGTGTCTCTCTTCAATAAAATAAAATAAAATAAAGTATAGTGTCTCTCTGCTACCATGCAAATTGAAAGTTGATGTTTTATTTCTCCTGGTGTTCCAGTTGATTTAAAAAATGTTGATGGATGTTTCAGTGACTCTGTATATATTCATCTTTTAGGTGCATCTGACTATATATTCGTCTTTTAGGTGCATCTTTTGAGAACAATGCTTTCCTGGGAAGAGCAATTGCGTTCTGAAGTAAGTATCGGGCAAACAAAGCATGATGCAAAGTTTCATGTTCCTCGTCGTGGTCCTCTGAACCTGGGAGAAGTGGTAATTATTTGTTGGCCTCATGGTGAAATTATGAGGTTGAAAGCTGGTAGCAGTGCTGCTGATGCTGCACAAAGAGTTGGTTTGGAGGGAAAGCTGGTTTTGGTTAACGGACATTTAGTATTGCCTAATACTGAACTCAAAGATGGCGATGTTCTAGAAGTAAGAATCTAAATCATTCGTTCTCAAAAAAATGTAAATAATTGTGTATAGGTTACATGCAATTAAATTAGATGGGGACAGAAATGTGCAGATTTGAAAAAAATTGAGGGTTGGGATTCGTGATAAAATAATGTACCTTTTTACAAATTCATGTAATGTAATCCCAATTATATGCTTGTTAAGGTTAACCACGCACACTCCTTTATACCATTAAGACGCCAATGACACGGTGAGACTACTATGAAAAACGTAAATGATTATTGTACAAAATAAACTACAAGCAATTTTACAAACTCTTAGCTACTCACTCAACTGGCCTCTGTTAATAATGTACCATTGTGCCACATTAGCACCACATTAGCATTTCTGTTGTACTTCGTTTAAACATTACAATAATGTTTTAGACATATTTATTGATTGATTGATACGTAGTACTCTTATTTAAAATTAGTTTCAAATACACTAAAAATTAGAAGTGTCACATATTACATGAGTACATTTTAAAATACACTTCACTAGATCTTAAGGGCATAATTTAACTAACAAATATTAATATTGTTAGGTTGAATATCATGTGTTGGATTCGAGTTTGAGACTTCATAATTGAGTTTAAGTTTATTTATCA